>JACYFI010001862.1:0-12746 GCA_020975735.1 Ophiocordyceps xuefengensis | reverse complement strand
CATCATTTTATAGGAGTTAAGAGTTCCTTACTACGATAAGGCAATTATATCCTGGGAATTATGGATATGAACAAACAAGGGGGACACAAAACAAGTCACCATGGCTTTATATTGTGGGCTAATAGACCTGTTGCCAATATCCTGCTTCTGAGCTAGGGCTCAACGTACGCGGGATAAACCATCAAATTCCGGGGGACACTTTAAAAGCGTTCTGTACCAACCATATACCAAAAGTTAATTGAAGTGGCTAAGAATTACTAGGATAGTAATAAGTCAAAGATGATCCGAAAAGAAAATAGGTGTATCGCGGACTCTAAGTCAATTACAGGTTTAAATGCCCGCGAAGCCCATTAAAGAACCTTTGTAATTGTAAAAGAGCAACGATAGACGGAAGTATACAATAATTTAGTTATTTTAAGCGCTGTCTCTAATGGGATTTCGAGAAAAAATTATCAATCATAAAGCCCCTTTCTAAATATACCTAGTAATTTTAAATCGACGTATATTTCAACTATTGCGCCGTAGATCAAGTGTTAGAAAATACTAACCCTACAACACCCCGGGTTTTATAACAGGGTTTTTTGTGCAGAGGGACTTTTTTCCATTTATTTTGAGAAACAAATCAGATGGTTTCTACCATTATTTTGCAGCTAGATTAGTACTTAGTTTACACAAGAAGGATTAGATACTTAAAGGTATGTCTAAACATATATTAAAAGGGAAGAGGGTCTATAGTAAAGCAGTGGTGAAATGTCTTCAAATATGTACATAAATTCTTCAGATCAACTATCGGACTTTAGTTAATTCCAATTTCGATAAATACCTTTAATAGGAAAAAAATATCGGGACTTACCTTTTATTAGGAAAAGCCGTTGTTTGTAATCAGAAATAAGAACATGTTACACACTCGGAAGGATTTCATGAAATTGTATCATTAAAGCTTCTATGTGACAATAACGGGTTTTATCTCATGAATGTACATTAAGAGAAGCTTACCGAGATAATTTAAATTGAATGTATCTACGACACTTTAGGTGTCAGAGCTTAATCACTACAGACTCACAATAGATGCTAGGGTTTACATCCGGGGGAACAGGTTTGTTTTTAGTGGTTGAAAGATTAAGGCAAATAATTCTGCGTCCAAAATCAGGAATTGCGAGTACAAATTAATTTCGAGTTAACCGAAAAAATAGGGGATGAAGCCTTCCATGGGTGTATACTTGCGCCTTTTCCGGGTGCTGGTCTATTTATGAAGGTATTGGTACCCCAAAAATTGTGAGATTTTGTAAAAGAAAATTCCTTCCTCATTATTATAGATATAAATTAATACCATTTTTTTAATAACATAGGTTAGTAGGTGTAATATTTACAGATCATTAGAATGATGTAAGCGGCTTGAAATGTTAAACGTTAAAGGTCATTTACTCTTCCTTCGGGTTAGAAGACTTTAAATGAATAAAAGCTGGGATGAATCGTAAAAAGAAGTATTATCAAGGTAAGCTGAAACATAGTTTTAATATATATCAGTGAAAATTTGAATAAGCCAGAGACTAGAGCTGCAAAAAATGTGAATTTTTAAGCTAATTCTCAAAAAATAGGATAAAAATTCAAGGATTGTAGTTTTTAATTCGAACTACATGGGATAAGTAATTACTAGTAATCGTGATCCCATGTCACGGTGAATGACCTCCGATTGGTACTAACCCTCCTCGTCACATGCTGATAAGAGCTTATGGCGAATAAGTTTGTTTTACTTAGTTACATCGTAGTAAAAAAACCATGTAGTTTTTGTTGTAGAATATTGGTATCTTATAACAGCACCAAACTTGGTCTATTATTGGGGAATTGATCTCCGTTGCGCCGGTTCTATTAGTGGTAAGTCGAAATACGGTTCGATTCGTTTAGCGGAGTTGCAAGGATTATTAACAAAACTAATGATGTTAAATTTTCTCTTATAACGGAGGGTTTCCTTTTATCGGGGTAAGGAAGGGTGCAGCTTAAACCTCGATATGCTATACTTTTAAGAGTTTCGAAATCTCCTTGTCTCCACATTGTGCATAATGATTAATTAGGGAATTAGTAATTATACTGGTTAAAGGGGTTATCCAATGTTTCAGATTAATAGATTGTCGGGGTCGTCTCCGTATCAATCGAAAATAAAAAAAAATAATATGAGAAGGGATGGTTTTTTGGTCAGATAAGGTTCTTAAAAAGTCATTTAGTTTTCTAAGGTTCCTTTATTGACTCACTATTTTTTCGATATTCTACCTTTGTTTTAAGTACTAAATTCATAGCTTATGGGGGGTAATACGTCGTAAAAATCCTCTAAAGCACCAGGCCTGCCAGCCTCAAGCCACCGGGTAATTTTCAATATATATTATTAATAATAGCCTCCTAGGTAGCTGGCGCACAGCCTGCTATTGTTATAGCCTTTTTGAGGGGACAAGCGTAAATAGGATAAGGTATATCGTTTCATTCAAAACTGCAAGGCTTGGCTTGGTTTGGTCTGGCGGGGAGGAAAAAGGGAAAAAAGCACAAACCACACAATAAATAGACTACTTTTGAAGTAGGTTTTGAATTTTTATAAGGTAAGTAAATACAATGAGCCCTTATTGGATTACAAGCTCAGGTATCATTTTTTTTAGCGTGACCGGATATCCATACCCTTTGGTTTCAATATTGAAGCAGGCTAACAATAAGCGTATAATATACGAGTGTACTGGCTTTGCGTTTGCGCTTTCGCAGCAAGACCTAACTTTTTACAAGGAAAAGTGCTATAGGGTTAAAGGTAAACCATTTGCGAAGATGCTACTTTTAGATTGTAGTGTCAGAAGTCACCTTTTTTTCCGGCTTCAAGTCTAAATGGATATTAATAAATTTACAATTCAGATTTAAGGGGATAGCTTTTTATTGCTAAGCTTGTCTAGTTTATATATTTTTCTATATTATGCCTTTTGAGAGCACCAAGCTTGGGTAAATGAGCCTCTATAAAAAACCAAAGATAAAATATATTACCAGGGCATTGTAGAGAAAGTGCATTTTGTATGTAAAGTACACCAACACAGCCCAAAAAAAGTAACAAATTAATATTAACATACCTAGGGTTAAAAAACACTAAGTAACAAAACTGGATGTTTTATTTTGTTTGCTGTATATTTTTCTCTGTCCTTAGCAAGCTAAAGCATAGCCTTGCTTCTAAAAAATAATAATAGGTCTCGCCTACTAACCTTATAACAACACTTTTGATTTTTTAACCCTTTTATTATGAGTAACTATAGATTAAGGGAGCTTTCACCATGATGTGGTAAAATAGGCCGCAAGCTTACCTATTTTTTTTTGCGAAGCATAAGCCCTGGATTTAATTATCCTTTAGTTTAGGCTATCCTGGTGAAGGCACCCTATATTATACCTTAAAAATAAAAATAGTAGCCTTAAGCCATATTCAAAGCTTGCTTCCCGTTATAACTCTTGAATGGTGAGCTAGACAGCTGTTGCCATACCCCCTTTGCAGGTTGCTCTGTGTTAACAGAAGCGTCGCTCTGCCATATAAAGATGGAAAAAAATAATTTTTTTTAGGCCTAAGTCCTTGCTAAAAGGAATAGAATAAATAAAGCATAAGCACAAACCGACAACCTGCTTCCTGTATTTTTTCCTTATGCAAGCGTAAAAGGGTGAAAAAGGTTTTAAGGATAATACTTTAATTTGAGCAATACTAGCTTCTATTTAGGCTTTAACGGTAAAAGCGCGTTACTGTAAAACGTTTTAGATGTTCGAATTCATCTTAGGGAGGTTTTAAAACAAGAGAACTCATGACCAGAAAAAATAATGTTGTGATTTTTATATTTATATAGTAAATATTTGGTTTCCTGAAGTACTTTTCAAGATCATGCCTTTTTATCCATTTAGTTTCACCTTCCCCCTTTGGGCAATCCTATACATAGCATATCGTTTTATTTGTGTTTTAACAATAAATGGCTGCAATTACTATGCATCTTTTTAATAATAGTTATGTATCCTGTTCTAGATGCATATTTTAGTTACCAGTAATGCAATCTATGACATTATATCTAGAGGATATTAAATGCTCAGAAAGGTTTAATATCTTCTCCCTTGTTTAAATTTAACCAAAATTTGCTGGAAAACCCTTTAAGTCGGCGATCCAGCAAGGAAACTGAGAGACGGATAATATATCACAGGGTCCTTCATGACTATGGGGTTAAAGAATTAATACGTTTATTCCAATCATTAAATTAAAATATAGTCCTAAACAAATATAGTAAATCATTTTATCTCGTAACATATTTAGCTAACCAAGAAAAAATAGCAAGTAATATTCATTTTAATTTGAATACTAAAAGTACTCCTTAAATGAGGATTTTGCAAATATTACACTACAGAAAATTATAAACTGTGACGTGCTAATAACCAGTTAGGGTATATATCTTGCCCGGCTTAATAGAAGGTGATGGGGATCAATTATACTAAGTGATCACCTAAATAGTTTTTTGTGACTAAGCGAAAAGTTATGCCTCTAAATGAAATAAACCCACCATTGTATGAAAAAATCCAAGAAGTTCCTTAATTCAGGTATTATATAGGAAGAAAAAAGATGGTCTGTAGATATAGATAATTAATGCAGTAAGGATGTAAATAAGGATATTATATAATTCGTATCAAGCGTAAATTTGTAACCCGAAGATATAGCAATTTACACAAAGCTTTAGATAATCTTAAGAATGTCCGAGGCTAAATGCCTGGTTTATTTAAAAGCTTTCGCTACAGTTAGATACTAAATAGTCTCTAGACTCTTAATGCACGACTAACGGGATTTCTTGTCACTGACGGAATATTTTTCTCTAATCACATTCCTTGCCGCAAGAGATGATTCTCGGGAGCGAAGCAGATAAAGGTTGTTATTTTCTAATTATAATTATCTCCTAGCTGCCTTAGCTGAAAGGGTGCATGTATGTTTCACTAACCCAACCCAAACAGCGAACAAATCAAATAGAGAATTATTCAAAGAGTCTAAATGTTCATTGTGAACACAATTGCAGGGAATTTTTTCAACGTAATTTAGAATTTATGGAGGTAGAAAATCATCCCTATTTTCTAAAGGAGCCCAGCCAAAAAAGTTGAATTCTTATGCCCCCTTATCCTGACATAAATCACTACATTATAGTATAACATATTTAACTAAATTCCTTTAATGACTAGAAAACATCATTTAATTATTTTATTGATTTATATAAAGGATTAAAATATTTTAAGGCGTAAACGTGTTAACTCATGAAAGTGATCTACTTGCAAGTACTTCTTCGATTAACGTTATCATATAAGGGTCGGTACAGGAGTATACTTGATGCCACCTTAAAAATTATTACTTAGGTATTAAACATAATATAATTTTTGTATTTTTCACCATAAATAGAAGCTGCTGCTGCTTTCACAAGCAAGATATCTTTTTTTTGTTGATTGGGTACCGTACTAAGTACTAAATAACCACCCTAGTTTTCTAGGATTCGTGGTTTATATCTAAATGACCAATTTAGGTAACACACTCCTCCGCTGTACAAGAAGGATTAAACATTTAGGTGTGAATTATTTTTTTTAGATCTGAGCTTTATTCACTTTCCTTGCTCTATTTTTGTGATTATTTTCCATAGAAAGCCACTTGCTGCTAAGGTACAAAACTCCCGGAAACCTCTAAAGCCTTTAGATATCATAAGCATTTATCGA
This sequence comes from Ophiocordyceps xuefengensis, assembly GCA_020975735.1. Taxonomy (NCBI): domain Eukaryota; kingdom Fungi; phylum Ascomycota; class Sordariomycetes; order Hypocreales; family Ophiocordycipitaceae; genus Ophiocordyceps; species Ophiocordyceps xuefengensis. The sequence goes on along the minus strand of JACYFI010001862.1, from coordinate 7,010 downwards.
AAAGATATTTTTGTAGTGGGTCTCATTCAATGATTTGACGAGGTATGTATATCCTGAAAAGAATTTGGCTTATGATCAACGGAATGGGCTATGCCGGATCTAAATCTAGATAGTCATATAATCTGAATAAAGCAACCAGCAGACGGTTCCTCAATTTAATCCAAATTATTGTAAGGGAGTGCTCTATCCAGGCAACACTTTGAGTTTTTAAAAATTCTTAGAAGAAATTGAATATTATATTTTGACCGAGACTCGCACAAAAAAAAATGTGAGAAATAAAAATTGTCTGTGTTTTTAAAAAATACTCAAAAAAACATTCATATTCTAGTAAAAAACATTATTTATAAATCAACTTCGAATTATAAATCGTATATATTCACGGGGTTTACTGATGGAGAACGATGCTTTTTTATAGTGTTTACTAGATTCTAACTCTAAGTTAGGTTATAAGAGCAAAAGCTAAGTTTCCCAAATAGGTCTTCAAAGTATAAAGGATATAGCCTTATTAGAAAACAAATTCATTTGTTTTTGGTGTAGTAAAAAAGCAAAATTAGGGGCGGATCTGATTCTAATTTAGAGTTATTGGGTTAGAAAGGTTCCAAATTTTAATAATTTAATATTTTTGACAATTATCCACTAATTAACTCCTAAGGCAAACCGACTTTTAACTTTTTAAAGAAGTTTGGAAATTATGATGAAACAAGGTCAACATCGTTCATTAGAGGTTAATAAAGTTATATCTATTTAAGCCTTACATTAGAAATTGAAAATTTATCCTTGATTTGGGTTAAGCTTAGTTTCCCTAAGCCAAGTCTTAAGAACCCAGCTAGTGCTCCGCCCAAAAAAGAAATTTATTGATTTAACCTGATTAGCTGGTTTACCAGACACCCGGAAGGGTGTTTTTTATAAGCATTAAAAAAATTTCAAACCCCGGAGTTAAAAATTAAGGTGAAGGCAGATGATAAGATTTATTTTAACTCAAGCAACTAAAGAAAAGAATTTTAGGAAAGTTAATATCTATATTAAGTGACTGGTAGATAATAATATCTAAATTAGAATGTGGGGAGTTTTGGGTTGAAAAATTGTACAGAGCGTTCGTAATAATATTATTACCTATATTTGAAGAGTTTTAATATTACACGGTTAATTAAAAAAAATTACGAAAGTATTTTAAACAAGCGGCTTTACTTATTGGAAAAAAAAACCCCATTTACTAGGAGGAAGGTATAGATGATTAAAAAAATATAAAAGGTAGAATTGATAGAAACTATATATAGTTATTTAATATAAGGATTCTAAAATTTTAAACTTGAATAAAGGGAGTGCTTCTAACACCACAGTAGAATTTAGGAGTCCAAGACCTCTATGAAGCGTAAAGCACCCTTATTAATCCCTTTCTAAGTCTACCTTTATTAAATTACAAGCTAAATTAATTTATCTAGTTGGAGCGCCATCCAACTTACGGTTCGCCAGCCCATCTTAATTAAAAGGGGATCAAAAAGAGCTTTAATGCCTCAACATTTTTGACAGGGTATAAATTAGCCCTTAGTATATCACTTTGGCTTTTCTGCATGAGTTTGTACTTGTTTTTGTCTTTAGTGTTAGGTGAATATTTGTTGATATGATATAAATAGTTCATACATTTAGTCTTGAATATTCCGTATATAAACCTGCGCCTCTGTTCATCCCCTGAAAGATCCCCATAACATTTAAATATTAGCTGCGGCTAAAACCTTTTAAAAGATTTTATCAAGTAGGCAAACAAAAGATCAATCTTACCTCTTATTAGTAACAGGTTTTACAGAGGTGAAGGGAGATTTTTTAGTCCTTATAGTCTCTAAAAGATACAGTTTCTACCACGTTCACGGCCTTATGAATGTAACACTTGAAATTTAAATAGAGTTTTACCAAAATAGAGATATCTTATTCTAGAAAATTCAAACTCTTTGGGAGATATAGGGTACAATTAATGAGTACGTAGATAAAAAATAAAGCTGAGCAAGTGTGCCCAATCCGCAAGGATTTGCTAAAAAATATGTATACCATCATTTTGACAATACCCTTTATTGCATCAAAAACAGACAGATTATCTCTTATTTCAAACCAAGCTATAAATTTACTTTGTAACAGGTAAAGCCACGCTCTGAATTGAAGGTATGTTGAGCTTTATAAATATAAAGCGGGATCATTGAAGCAGAATTGCCGTCTATGATGAATTCAAATATCATTTTCCTAATTTTAAAATGTGGTTCCACGCTAGTGGATTGAATACAACCATTTGTATAAAGGAATCAACCTGATTTGCTGGATTTGAGATGGAGACGGCTTATTTTCTATTGTAGATCATTTAAAGTACCTAAAACCTATACAACTGTGTTATACCTGTTAATTATGTTTGTCCTATTACTCAACCCATCGGAGATTAACGTTTTTTATAAACAAAATTGTTATTGGTTATTAGGTTGGAAAATTTGAGAAAGCTTTAAATAGACCAGATCCAAAGAAATTAACGTGTTATATAATTTAATGAATTTAAATATAAAACAATCCTATTCTTTAAAAAATACCTTTAACCGGATAAAGTTTTAGAGATTATTTAGCATTTTATTAAGTACACAGAATTTAATAGCTTGTTAAAGATTGTTTTAACAAACCCCGAAGGTATTAAGAAGCTAAATTATGAAATCAGGTATGAATAGAAGTAGAGAGAGATTAATTTAGTTATTAGTACTTAAACTTTTATAAACAGATAAACATAAAGATAAAAAAATATGAAAGGCTTTTATTTAAAAAGATATATTAATAATTGATATATATATTTTTAGTATTTTAACTTAGTAGATTGTGACATGGAAATCTTTATAAATTCTTTATTAATATTACAGATTAATATTCAATTATGGTTTTGGTACCCCAGCTAAGGGCTCTTTTTCAATCTATTTAAAAGAGCTTATATTAGCGCTAATTCTTCATTTTATGTTTACGTATGTTTTAGAAATAAGATAGGTCTCAATCGACTCAATAGATGATAAAAAAGGGTTTGTTGTGTACCAACTATGCTTAATTAAGTGGGTTCTGTTTAATATTTATTATATTTTAAAAAAATTTGAGTGGTAAATAGGCAAAATTATTGCACATAAGAAAATAGTCCTGAGCACATCAATGGAAGATTATTGAAAATGTAATAAAACATAACAATGAACACTTTTTTTTGTTCAAGGACAATTAGAATATATTGGTTTCATTCATTACTATAGTGGATGGTGTATATTGGTAACTTAGTTTTTTTTCGGAACGGGGCTTCCGCATGTAGTTCCACCCGTTATCAATAATGGTAACAATCTTCAATGCTGGTAGGCCTATGAAGAATATTAGCCATAATCATTAGCAACAAGATCACCTCATTTAGGTTATCGAATCGAGTATTCTTTCACTGAACTTTTTTGATTCTTGTATGACTGTATTTTATATGTCCGCATGTATCTACTGAGGGTCCAACATAAAATAACGATTAATAACAATTTAACATGCACAAAAAAGATACTGAATGAATGAAATGAATAAATAACAAATATAATATGATGATATTTTAGTACTACTGCGTCAATTTCTAGATGGTTGAGCGCCAGATGGTACACATTCTCATACTTGATCTAAATGTCCTGGAACGGGGAACTTCCACGCGCCAACAAGAGAAGAATTAATGGACCGCATTCTAAATACTATTTTGCCTGGAAGGAGAAAACACACCCCAATTGATCATATTTCAATACTAGGCCAGAAAAGAACATGCCTAATGATTCCGACACCTGATAAAATACCTAATTGGAAAAATTACCAAGTAGATCAGCATCTTGCTTAATCTCGCAGATAAGTGATCTGTCAGTTTTTCGGGTGATTTCAGTCACGAGGGCGAATGCAGCCAGAGTGATTTATTAGTCGGGTTGACTGGCTCGTCCGAGCTATCACCTAGTGAGGTAGAATGTACCAGGCACGTCGTGATACCCATTTATCTGGTTTCGTACTCCAGTGAATATTTATGTAACAAGAACAGGGTGAGGTCAAAACTTTGGAGGCGGATGAATTATCAAATAGACTGAAGTGCATCAACATCCCTTCCTTCGAACAAACATTTATTCAGAAACATCTCAACTCTGATCCCTAAGTCTAATCCACGTACTGTACCCCACCCAATCCGAAGAGTGAACAGAATCAGAAGATTCAAAATAGTCATTCTGCATTTTCCTCCAGAATTTAGAAATCTTAAGGATGATGCTTGCCTGCCTCAACAACATTTGATAATCTTGCTCGGGGAGAATTTGAAAGGAGTAAAATGAGGGAAAAGGATCTAGATTCCTGGGTGTTTTGATTCAGACAATAAACCGTCTGAAGGATAAGAAGATACATTAGTAAAATTATGATAAAACAGCTTATAATTAATGTAAATTCGAAACAGATATGATGGGGATTATGATGGAGATTTTCTTTTCAACGAAAACGTATATATAGATATCAAATTGTATTTATATTACAAATTATTTTCTTAAAGGAGCTTGCTATACCATAGGGGCTCATTTGTTCTTGTTACAAAACAAAATTCAAGAAACCACCTCAATATTATTAACAATAGAATCTTAGGTATAAACAATTTAAGATTATGATATTGGTATTAACAGGGGTCAATTATTTTTAAAGTGTGTGTGGGTTGGTTAGGTGGAACATTGATACATGGGTTCCATACCTCCTTTATCTCCCCTTGCTTGGCAAGCTAAGCGTAAAGGGGGAGAGCTAGGTAAAAATAAGCTTGCTCATCTGGGTGGTGACACGCAAGTCTATAATTGAGCGCAACCTAAAAAATTATCTTTATATGAGCCTAGAGGTTGGAGCTTTCTAGGGGTGGCTCTTACTTCTGACAAATTTACCCTTAATTCTTTATAGCCTTCAGGTCAGGATAGAGCACAAACAAATCAAACTAATTTAACTAATTAAATAAGAACTAGCTTGTTTTATTAAACCAGATTCACTCTCTTTCCACCTATACTATAATCTATTTAGTTGATCTTGTATAAAATTTTATTAGCAGTTCCAAATATAGCCGCCATTGATCCTTAGCTTGGCCCGTAAGTTGGGGAAGAAGCTTCGCCTACAAGAATAAATAAAATACGAAAATCAAATTAACAAATAAATATATTTTTAAACGGTATAATTTAATGATAGACCTACAGATTGCCGATCTGGATATGTAGTTCCAAGGTCTGACTAGCCGCGTGTTTATGAATTAATAAGCCTTCTTGGCGAAGGACCCTGTAGGGGCTTATTGAATAAGAGCTTGTGTGGAATTTTTCCTCTGATATATTTTTTACTTACTTATGCGTAAGGCGAGCCCTACTACCTTTATTTTTCATTTTATTTGATAATCCAAGGCTACGCCTTAGCTAGTTAAAAAACTATCAAAATACCAAAAACTGTGGGGCCAAGCATATCAAGGTACACTAAAGGATGTAGACTTCCTTTTCCCTTATTCAAGGGTGGAGGAATTGTATGATTTATTTTCCTATTTCGCGAAAGGGGGTGCACTGTATGTTTACACTAACTAACTGCCACGCAGGGAACAGAAGTGTCGAAGCCCCTTATCCTGAAACCTGTCCCTAAGGATATGAATTGGTTTATAGTGGCGGTCCCTATTCGATTTACCCCTTTCGTAGGCAAGCTTCGGATTAAGATTATTATTGCTGTGCGCAGGGCAATGGAAGTAAGGAAATGCAAAATCCTAGGGATTAGATGCTCTCATATGCTAGAGATAACTGCACACGACAGAAAAAATTAAAGTAGGCCCCAAGTTATAATATTATTTAGGTCTATTTTAGGTTTAAAAAAAAAAAACTATAAAGTCCAGGTATGTTGAGAATGGAGTTGCTGATCTTTCGACCTTATTACGAATGGTTTCTCCTATGGTTTTCAGTTAGAATATCTAGATGTTTTAAGTTATAATTTCATAATTTTTCGGGTATAACTGGTGAGTATTAATAAAAATGCCTATAGCAATCTCTTATGTCTTTATATAGGGATTTTATTTGGGCATCTACTTCTCTTTTATTTAGATTTTTAAGGATAACCCTTTTATAGGGTTCTTCCTTATTAAATAGTTTTATTAGGGGCCGGTTATGTTATTATCTTTATTTTTTTCTGATGCTTATTAAATATAAGAACAAGTGAAATTACAAAGCAATAATCTTGAAAAAAGTAATCACTTTTGTAGCATTACTTCAGTAAACCGAATATACTAAATTATGCTATACCAGCCAAATATTGCCTTACTATAATGGCAGCAATAATAGTTATAATAGTGAATAACAATCTATTTTAATCTACTTATCACAGTAAATATAGTGTTATTATAGCTAAAGAAAGAAGTTAGGTACCACTACATTAAACAAAAAATCTAGGAACAACACAGCCTAAGTTTAGGTTTGTTAGTAAGTAACATTTGGATGGGAATATAACAAGCAAACAAGTCAACATGTTCCTACAGAGGAAATAATTATAATAAAACTTCTTATAAATATAGATTTTTTTGCCTAGTATAATCTTATTTAATTAGCCACTGATAGGATGCCAAATAATGTAGATAAAACAAGGATACTAAGGATAAGGCCATATAATATTATATAAAGTTTTATTTTTTAGAAGCAAGCTGATAAATGAATCATTCCTCTTCTGTTTCCTCTGCCCCTTAAGATTAGATACTTATGTTAGCTTGTTACATGTTAGGTAAAGTAAAATTTATTATATTCATTAACAGGCACTAAAGGACAAGGTATAAGTATGCCTGTTGGTCGTAGGTCCTTAACGTAAAGGACTAATCTTAGGTTATAAAAAATTAATCCTTTCTTCTTATTTTAAAGACTTTCCCTTGTTTGTATTCTATAGTTTAAAATTTGCTTAAACTCACCAGCTTTAATAAAACCAAATGCTGAAGGCAATAGTAAAATTTTCTACGCAAAGGCTCG
>JACYFI010001861.1:0-13122 GCA_020975735.1 Ophiocordyceps xuefengensis | reverse complement strand
TAAGAAGGACCTTAAAAATAATTTGACTCTGCCGTATATAGTCATAAGCTTGCCCTATAAAATAAATCTAATACACGATATATCCTCTTATTGTGCGTGGTATGTAGGTTTTAACCAACAAGCCTTAATTTAAAAGATAGTAAGGGCAAAAGCATTACCTTGTTTTAACCTATCAAAAAAACTATATTGGCGTTCGCAAGTCAAAACTTAAAATCAATTTCAAAGAATCCAACAGGTTGAGTTAAATTACAATTATTAAAGTTTGGGAGCCAGGCCAGTCAATTTGTTTACATAATTTAAAAGGCTGCAAAGGTACGTGCCTCCTAATATATAAACCTATGTTCACTTGAGGTTTCGTATTTATGTAATTAGAGGAACTCATTGTACTTAAAGACTTTGGCGAATAAAGAGTCTTATATTATTGTTTACGGCAGTATTGGCTTACCAATTAAGATATTAACGCTATACGCGGCTATAGGTCCTTGCACCCTAATATAACCCCGGTGAAATTGAGGCCGGGGATATGTTACTGTTACATCAAACCACAGTATAGACTAGACAGGATTCGAACCCGCGGTTGGTAGATTGAAAGAGCTATGTCGTTAAACCGCCTTACCTACTAATCTTTTATTATTTTTGAATGGGGCTTAAACATAAGCAGAGCTAGAGTTTGTCGTACCTATCCTGCTGGCTCTTACTACTACTATAACCTTTTATTTGTATTTGTTTTGTCGTATGACTGATTTATATAGAATAGCAAAGCTCCTAGGGTGGGTTTTTTGTACTTTAATTTGTTATTGCTTAGCCTCTTAGTTTTAATTTGTTGTTTCTAATGTATTTTGGTACTTTATCCTCGAAAGTCAGGGGTTGACTGAAGCGAAGCTACGCGTTCTCTAAGAGCAGAAAAATGCAAAACCAAACCTTAGTCTTTAGGATCGGAAACAATAAACAATTCGCGGAGCCTTTAAACCTGCACAGCAAATAGGGTAGGCATATTGTTCTTAAAGTAAAACCATGGCATATTTGACCTGACGCCTATCCTCTTCGAGATAGGTGCTGTGACCTGTAAGGATTTAAAGCAGGTTAAAAATAACACTGACAAGGTAAGCCTTTCCAAAAATCAATAACAAGTGAGCTTGGCGGTTTTATTACAAAGAAATAATATAGCAAAGATAAGCAAAGCTTTGGCAATAACAAATCTAATAAGATTGTCCTAATTTCTCATAATGTTTAGCCCTGGTGCAAGTATCTTGCATTGCTGTTCATTGATTACAAAAAATTACATTTACTTTTAAATGCTAACCAAGGTAAGATTTATAGTTTATAATAGTGAATTATTAAACTTAGTACTTATTCTTTGAAATCTCAAGATTCTACGGATAAAGCCAATAAATTTTCGTAATAGTATATTACGGTTATATTTAGAAAATATCTAAGATTAAGTTGTCGTCCCTGATATGCTTTCAGCCTTATCTTTTAAACTAATTAGCGGTCCTGGCACCTGCTTATGCTATACCATTGTCTTGTAGTAAAAAGAAAACATCCTTATGTATAATAACTACAGAAGGGATATCATATTATTCTAAAAACTATATATATTTTATATATTTAGGGGCCAACATAAACCAAACAGGTAAACCATAGGTTAGAACCATTTTTAACTTATAGTACAAACCTCTTCTTATTCCCTTGGTAAAAGTTTTGTTCTTCTTATTGTATCTTAATTCCCGTCTAGATAGATAGTAAACCCCATACGCTCACGACGGTACTTTGAAACACCCCAGGCTCGTGCAATTTTTAATCGACGTGAACCAGGTCGCACCCTATATAGTTCCTGCCGTCCCTGAGGATAAAGTTACAGCCGAACATCGAAGGGTGCCAACCGTGCACTCATTTTGTTACACTCTTTGCGCAAATTACCTGTTTGATATGTTATCTTGATTTATTCTATTTCCATTCTTCACAGAATGTTAGACATGTCTTCCATTTTTATTCTATATATGTTAGGATTTTCCTTTAATATTTACCTACTATTAAGCACCACCTTTCTTAATCCGTTATACTCTATATTGGATTAATCTTAAATCTTAGTAAATTCTTCCTTAATTCAATGGGCATACTTCGTAACGGAAGTATGGCCCATACCTAAATTTATTTATAGCCGAGGCTTATCTTATAATCTGATTCAGTTAAATGGTTTTATATTCTCAATTAATCAGAAACTTTACATAAATTCTTCCAAAATCATCGTTGATTTTATACTATTATCTATTGGTGTGAAAAAAACTAAGTAAACTTTTCTCTCATTAAGCGAAAATTTTTTGTAACAACAAATTTCTAACCAGTTGGAAAATTCGGATTTATTTATTTTCCATTAAGATATCCAAATTATAGTAAAAGATATAAACCTATCCAATTAGAGCCTTCTCCTTCGACTGGTGTTGCAGTAATCGAAAAAACTAATTGCACTTGGTAACTAGTTTAGATTTCGATTTAATAATCTTGCCATATTTTTTCTACCAGCCTTGTCATAGGCATAGCAACGCAAAGCACACAAAACCACCTCGAAGAAGTAATAGACAGTAATCCCTTGAATTTCTGGTGATTTCTTAATGTTTATTACTAGCGGGTCTATCCTCAGAAGTTATATCAGGGAAAGCCTCTTTCGGTTCGTTAGTTTAACCTCAAAGATTTAATTTTGGCCTTATACTTCCTAATTATCTATTCCCTTAACAATTAAATTTTCCTTTATTCTTTTGAAATATCATTGATAAAGCTTTAGCTTGCGCACAAAAGTTTTTATAGTCTCTCTAATTTTGTGGGCGTGCCTCATAGTAGGGGTATTTTATCAAAGCCACATTAACTACCACACTAACATGCCAAAAACCTGTGAATTTTCAAACTGCATAGCCATTTATCAGTATCATTAGCTAGAAACCCTACTTTTTCAGTTTTAGTTTATTTTCTTCTAAATAAATCTGTCTTTTTATGTGTGCACCAAGGGCGCACGGCGGCAAGCTAGTGTTTGGAAGTTTAATCCTAGTTAACACATGCTTGTTATTCTTTTTCTTAGACAACACATCCGAACACGCCAATCACAAAAACCAAGGTGATTGTGATCAAAGATCAAGGTGGGGAACTGTAGGTTATTTGTGAAGAAGCCAATTGTACTATAAGATTGTACCCCACCTGAAATCCAACCTTGAGCTCAAAAGCCTCAAATACGCTTTTTGAGTTCTATACTGACATAGGATAAATTGAATCTAGAATTTTCCTCTAAATTAAAAATTGAAACTTAAACTTTTGAAATGATGGATCTACATTCCTCAAATCCTCCTTTTCATTTTAATGAATATATCAGAAGCGACTGGCCTCTATAACCCGTTTAGTTATCTACCCGTTTAATTTCTAATTTATATACATCTCATATTTTTAATAACCTATAGAATTATATATTGTATTATGAATTAGTTAGGTTATAGAACAAATCACCCTAATAATTTTGTGCGGGTGCAGTATAGTGTTAAACCCGTTTGGTTTCAGGATAAAGCAGGCCCCGAAAAAAAATTGATCTTGAGACCACCGCCACAAATCTTTATCCTTACTCCTAGGATAGGATATGTATACTCAGGAGCAGCAGATTATTTAAAAATTAGAAAGTTATGTTTATTAAAGATTTTTATATTTTGGGCGTGGCACCTAAAAAATTAAAATATTAATCGTTTATGAGTTGATGTGATGGTGACTTTCTATCTCTGCCTGCGTTCTCCCTGTAGCCCCCTTTATGGGCTTAAAGCCTAGTTTTTATAATATTAAACCAGGATAAAATAAGGTTCTATTAATATACTAAACCATATTTCTCCAAACAATAGAAAATTTTTTCTTTTTTTTTAATTTTAGAGCCCTAAAGCATTAGTAAAAAAGATCGTGATTATACTGCAATAATTTTCAAAATTTTTATTATTTATATCGTAACTTTTTTCTTAATTATTTTTTTAATATCTTACCTTAATAATATGGTAATATTTGTTTATTATTTAACCTTATTGAAAAGAATCACATTAAGGTCATATTTTTCTTAACATTTCAGATATGTATTCAGGTATTTAACTAAATATGAATTATTTCATATTTCTTATTATCAAATAAGTATTATGGAATTTATAAAATTCGATTAAAAAAAATGTATAAAATTTATAATTTAGGAAGATTTCTTTAGGACTTGGACGGATATAGAAAAAAAGTAAGATCATTATGACATTTCTGGGTTTTTTAAGACTAAAATTATGGAAATATTTGTAATTCTACTGCCTGCTTTCGCAAGGCCTGAGAGCTTTATTATTTTATGCAGTAACATTTTCTTATATAAAAATTAAAGAACGTTTTATTAAATTTTGTATTAACTTTTTATTTTATTTATAATAATTTATTTTTGTATGTAGCGCTTTCCTCACTTTTTAAGTATATAAAGTATATTGTTTATTTGTTTCTTATGTTTTAATTTCCCCGTCGTTACTCCACATATTTATTCTTCTTAAAAATTTCCGTCTTCTTTTAAGTCGCATATTAAATTTTTGAGCCACGGGAATTTATGATTTTTGAGAATATAAATTAAAAATAACTTTTAATTATTTTATTAATATTTTATATTATTACAGGTATATTTTTTTAAAAATTAATTTTTATAATAACGATAAAATAACGTTTTTTACCTCTTTAGAAAAAGACAGAAATATTTTATTTTTCCGTATCTCCCCCGTTTTTTCTTAAAGCAATGTCTTAAGAATTATTATTCAAGTTATTGTTTAAAAATATTTCATATTGTTTGATGGGTGTTGGCAGCTCTCTTATGTATTACAGCATTATCCGCTATAAGGGATAGCTTAAGCTAGCTGATCTTGAACTCTTATCCTGAGGTTAATGGATAATATGCCAAGATCCAGCAACAAAGAAAGCATAGAAAAGTTTATTTTTTACCTTTTTCTTTAAAATAACATATAATTAAAAGTTGGGTAAGTATTAAAAGGATCTATGTGTTTATGACATAATACTCACTTATGAAGTGTTGAATCGGTATTTATCTCTTACAATTATTTGTTAAAAATCAACTTCCTCAAAGTTTACATATTTTAGATAATTCTTAAATTAACCCAAATATGTATTAGAATATTTTATTTCTTGCTATAGGGCGTAGGCTCGCTTAACATAAGACATTAATTAATAAAGCTAAGAGTTTTTTTAGCCATATTTCTTGTCTTGTGATACTTCTAATTTTGCTGCCGAAGAATCCCTGCTGAATCGTTAAACATGTGTACAACCATATCCCTTACACCCTAGCTTACGTAGGCCAAAGCGGATAAAAGGTAAGCAGAGTTAGTTAGCGTGGTTCTGTAGGGGCTAGGACGGATTTATCTATAAAAAATAAGAAAGCTCTAACCCCTAAAGGCCGCAGACAAAAATACCTATTAAAAAATAATATTAAGGACAAAATCCCTAGCGTGCGTTTTCCAGATTACCATGATCTAATCCTTATTGCATTTGTATTCCTATGCCCCGCTTTACGCAACTGTAAGATTTTTAGCATATCAAACAGTAAGCAAATGTATTAGCCGGTTGAGCTTTTTACAGAATATTTAAATAAACCATAATATTCCCCTTTTTTCACACGAGCTTCCTCGGTGTAGCAAGCAAGATAAAAAAAGAATAGCTTAGATGATTAGAAAACTTTATAATGTCTTTAAATTAAGCGCAGCCTGAAATTTCATAATATTTTCAAATTACCTCTAATTCTACAAAGTTGAAATCCGACCTAATTAAACTTAAGTATATTGACTGTATATGGGGACGCATCAAATATTGTTACCCCTAGGGGAATAAAAAGCATGCATGCCCCCAGCAAAATATAAATAATTATATTGATCAAAATAGTTAGACCTAACTAAAAATAGCACCCAACAAAGAATTATACATCATTAGACAACCTGTTTCTCTTTACAGATCTTGTGCCCCAACATAAACTGTCTCCCTTAAGGGTAGTTACCTTACCAAAGGTCACTTTACATAATTAAAAACGTAGTAAACGTCGATTAGGTTGATTTACTATTATGAATTATTATTGTTTCTAAATTAATATTTTTTGGTTTTTTTTTTCATTAAGCATAGCTTGCGCTTAATCCACGAAGCCAAAAAGGATCCAAGTAAAAGCCAATTACTTCATAACTTCTTTATAATCCTTAAACCAATTCATTCATATTGGACAAGATCAAATAAGGATTCTGAGTAGTCACATGTCAATACCCCTTATAAATTCTATAAAAAATTCTCTTACAATCTATAATAGTTGACAGAAAGCTGCTAGGTCTCTCTCCTAACCTAGGAGGGAAGCTTTCCTGCCAGCCTTTCCAATTTCACTGCAGTCCAATCATAGAGACAGCTGTTAGTATCGTATACACCATTCATGGCAAAGACCGCACTTAAACCGGCCAAGCATTTCGCACACTTAGGACCTCAAACGTTAAGGCCGCCTGTACCGGGGTTTCCGTCGCACACTCAAATAATGAGTAATTTAAATTTCTTCTGTTAAACCTAAAGCCGTGCACGGGGCAATTTTCACACTTTAACTTAGATTTTTTTATTTTTCCAGCAAAGTGCTGTGTTTTAATTAAACAAGTCGAGCAACATCATTTTATGTGTTCTTCTTTTTATTATATTAAATCAAGGAATTGGTCCTCCTTTTCCTGAGTTAGGTGTCAATTTTCCATCCTTTCGCGCCACAATATTTTATCCTTTTAAGGATGTAAGGCTAATGGTGGTTACCTAAATTTGGGAAATTAATAAAAGTATACGGTTAGAATTTCAATTCCGGATTTAATAGGAACGAATTTGGCTCCAGAAAACCATCCTTATTTAAGATGAACTCTTTAGAAATTCATGAATATTTCGGCTATTTTCCGTTTGCGGAGCCTCACTTAAAGTCCATTTTTCTTTGCGTCGCCTGTAATGGATAAGTATCAAAAAAGGGTATAACATATTTTGTTTGTCTCAAGCGATTGAATCATAAAACTAGAACTTTTACTTGTTTGGAGATTTGTTTATAACCTTTACCTGCTTTAAATTCATTTGTAATGCTTATGTAATGAGAAAATATTTCTTCTTTAACCTTGTTGATTTTTAAAACACTAGTTTTACGTCCTTCACTAATATTTATCTTTCTTGTATATATAATTTACAAAAACATTCCTTCGCCCTTTACCATAGCGTACATGCTCAGAAGGATGTATATAGCAAAATCCTATTTTTAACAGGTCTTTGTCAACCCGGTTTCTATTTTAGGAAATAAAGATTGCAATGCCTTTAGGCATAGTAACCGAATTTTCATGAAGCTTTTAAATATTGGACAAAAATATTTAGCTATCCTCTGTATGTAGGATTGCTGGCTTATATTTCATTAAACTTTCACGCTTGTTTTAAAACAACGTGGAAATTCTACAACACCTTCCTCCTGGTAATTAAAGGATAAAGCTTCTAAATGTTTAAAAATATCTCTAAAGTTTTTTTAAAATAAAGAAGCTTTTATTATACTACTTGCCGCCATCACTACGGCATAGACTATCCTCTGCACTTACAGTCTAGAATAATTCTTATTCTTGCTAAAAGAATTAATCCTTCTTGTATTGTAGAGAAATTGAAAAAACAGCTCTTACGCTTATACCTATTTTAAGTTTGAAATTTTTTTATGATAGAATATTTGGAGCATCCTTCCTGTTTTTTTTTTTTAGTAACAAAAAAAAGATAAATCCCATATACTAATTTGGTGATGCAAATTGTATATATGTAATAGTCTTTAGCATTTAATTAAAACTATATAAAAACCCCAATTTGGGACAATTATTTCTATTTGCTAACAAGTACTATTATCTGAATTTTCGTAATTACAATATTCAAATTCCAAGTTTCCCCTTGGGGGGGCGAGAGTACACCTTACAATTTCATAATAATGAAAAACAGCATCCTACTCGTTGCTTCTTTTACAGCAGTATTTTCACCGTGACTCTGGATTTTAGATCTCGGATTACCCATGTCCATTACAAAAATCTTCCCTACTTCTACATACAATCAGTGATTAAGCTTTATACCCTCGAGGACTTTCGCCCAATAAGTTTGGTAATTAGGGGAAGCTTTAGGGAGTCCCCGGATTTTGGTTCTTATTCAACAATGTCGGGGGCCCTAAATCCCAAGTTCATGAATTGTTAGCTCATTTACGCCTCGTATTCCTACTAGCTTACTTTTTTCAGATTCTAGTAGGTTTTGGTTCTTTTGTTCTTAATGGTAACAAATATACTTTTGCTATTAATATCAAAGATTATATTTACTATTTTTCCGCACATTTTATACTACAATGTGTCCTTCAGTAAAAAAATTTGCATCTTTAAAATCTGAGAATTAATATAAAACTTATAGGGCCGTACCTAATTATATCCAATAAGGCTCTAGGGGGCGGAAATATTTTCTTTTAGTTAATTATGTCACATATCTCACTTTGAGTTTAAATTTATTTAATTCTATTTAAAAAACAATAAAATACGTTTTTTTACTTCAACGTTCTGCTACCCCAATACGCCTTATCTTACTAACGATTTAAGGTATAATTCTAGAAACATTTAAACTAGGCATATTGTATTGTAAATACATTTAACGAAATATTTAAACTAGCTACTTTAAAAAATACGATTTTTTAAAAGGGGCTGAGAACAGGCTTACCCGAAAAGCAAGTCTGTATTTTCAAAATATTGTCTATAGAAAACCAATTCCTAATCAAATATCTAAAATCTAAACTGTGTGAGCATTCAATACTATTATAGCTTGTTGAGTATTAATACATATACAAGAGACTATATTATTATAAACTTGTAAATACTTACTGTTTAGCACCAATAACCTTATTATTAAACGTTTCAGTATTAATCTACTAACTGTTGTAGCATAAAATACTAGTATTAAATCGTTATCTAATAGGAACTTTTTCATAAAACTGGGTTTTTAATAGACTAATTACACAACAATCTTTATTTTACCAGAACAGTGACATCTAGGTCATAGTCGTCTTCACCAACAATTCGCCCTCTGATTGTAATTGTGTCTATGTAAGTAATCTCTTATAATCGGATATGTGACAAGTTTCGGTATAGGTTTAATCCGTTGAAATTTTCGATGCTTCCTCTAGCTTAACAATGCCGCTCTGTTACGAGTCAATAAAAATTAGGCTGCTTTCTAAGCCCTTCTCCTCTGTCGGCTTTAATAGACAGAACCCTTCTTCATTTCACTAAACTAATAATTTTAGGACCTTAACTCTTTGTTCTGGGCTGTTTCCGCCTTTTATGACATACACGGAAATCTTGTTAATAAACAGATATTATCCC
The DNA here is from genome assembly GCA_020975735.1 of Ophiocordyceps xuefengensis. NCBI lineage: Eukaryota > Fungi > Ascomycota > Sordariomycetes > Hypocreales > Ophiocordycipitaceae > Ophiocordyceps > Ophiocordyceps xuefengensis. Next base: position 3,703 of record JACYFI010001861.1, on the reverse strand, counting down.
TAATAGTCATCATTAAATATTTGGTGACTATCCTTTGAACCTAACGGGTTCATTATGTACGGCTTAACTTCGGTACGCTTTCCCCGAATTAATAAAAAGAATTTGATTAAATTTAAACATAATTTATAATGTTAAAATCTAACTCTGAAATACGATTTAGAGTTTCTACTTGTACTTTCTCTATTTCTTACACATGTCTTTTTAATAGCCTAAATATTCACCAGCTTGTTAAAGTAGAAACATTCAATTTTCGTTAGTCCAATATTGTTTAAAGTCTTAACTCTATTTACCTCGACAGCTCTGCAAGTTTTAGCTGTAATATTTGCTAAAGCTTCCTGGGGATACAGGATTGTTTGTTCTATAGTAAGTGGGTAGCAAGATAATTTTTTCTTAACTTCCCTACAACTTACTTACCTAAATTGTATACTGATGATTAATATTCTTTTATGCTCTTCCACAAAGTAGAATGTTTAATTTAAACTTAACTTATGTTTGCTTCAGCTATTGTTTAGGCGCGAGCTCCCTATAAAGATAAGCGTTTTTAAAATATCATATTCAGGTTTAACTTATATGCTCAAGAAATAATGCTGTTCCCTGTAGTTAATCAAGTTCTTCTGGCCTTCACAATACTCTAAATCTTTGTAAGTAAAATTAGTAGGGCCCATGTTTTAAAAATTAACAGCAGCATGGATAGTAGGTCTAGGAGTTTTGCTTTTAAGAGCGAAGCGCCCAGTTTTTCCCTAATAATTAAACCACCTACTCTTTTGCTAAATATAAACCACTACCTACATAACATAACCCATGACGTTATTTTTATTCATTTAGGTAGATACCTGGATTTTATTTTGTATCTAATAATATTTGAATTTTTTCTTGCTGCTGGCTTCGCAGCAGCAACAAAATTGCATTACTATAACTTTTCTAGGATTATTTAATGGAAAGATGTCTGTCATTGTTAATATATTTCTCATAAGTTTTTGTGTTTTGTAATTACGTAATTAATTTTTAATCAGTAAACTTAATTTATGAGACAGGAATCTAATAATTTATATTATGCCTATTGGATTTCTTACGATGATGGCCTACTAGATCTTACGCTAAATAAATAAATTTAACTTATATAAGCCAACCACAATTTAGTCGATGAATGCACACCTTTAGGGTTGGCTGACGGAATAATCATTGTATTCAGTCATATTTTTAGCTTGACCCCAGAGTCATTACCTGAGCGCTAGTGTATTACATACTCTCTACTTGGTTATGATTTGCTTTTGGACGTTCAGCAATTTGATGGTTACGCAGAAGGTTCAACCTCTACAAAAGGCCTGTACTTCAACCTTTATCATCTATATCGATAAATTACAAGGATATATCTTTTTGCATCCGAGGTCCTTACATACTCACTGAATAATAATCTTCATGATCCCCCAAGTTTTTTACAAATAAACTGTTTACACATATGTGTCTGAGATTTAAATTTATGTCATGCTACAGATATTTACTAAATTGCCTACTATTATAGTTTGCAAGAGACAAATCCACCTTCCTTTTACGAAATTTCCTTATGTGTATATAGACAATATTACAATAGCCAAAGGCCTGTAAATGCTTAAATCTTCACCTAGTATAATAAGGTATACCTATTATGTACTTAATTATCGTTTAGAAATAATAAATCTACTCTGCCTTTAATAATGAAAATAATTTTTTTTATAAATCTTTCTCACTTTAAAGGCGCGTTTAGCTACTGCTGGGTCTAGTAAAACCTATGTGTTAAGCTGCTGGCAGTTAAAATTATTAAAAGATACTTTTTCTTAGTATCAAGTATTAATAGACATGCGCCGTAACAGCACGATAAAGGGGCTTATACTGATTAAGCTATCTTTGCGCGTTTTTTTCTGAAAGTTTACACCATTTTTCGCTTAGTAGAGTTATTTTATTCTATTACTTGTGGGTAATATTCTCCCTGTTGCTGCCAATAGAAATTGCAATTTCTAGCTTACCTCATTAAGTTACTCCCTTCCTCTAAAAAAATTAAGTTTCTTTGTTATTTTATAGCTTAGGAAAGAGAATTTGCCTTTTCCTAGTACGTTAGATATTGGTTGGTCTTAAAAATCTAAGATAGTATTGTTCTCTTTTTTACTGTTCCTTTATCAGTACCTATATTCTAATATCAAATAAAAGTAAAGTTAACTATATCGATATTTTTTAAAAGAGCGCAGCTTGCCCCGTGAAGAGGTGTTTTTTACGTTATAGTTTAAATTGCTTTAACACCTATAATATTATACACATCTATTAGTTTAAATCTTTGAGGCTCACCCCCAAATTTCCCTCCGGGGAATTTATTCAAATTTATGTATAATAGATTATCAGCATTATACCACCTTTATTTTTCTACCCGGAGGGATAAGGCGAAGCCCCATAATTAAATATTTGAATTAATCCAGATAACTATTTTTTATAATAGATGAATCACGGTGTCATACCCCTGTTCAGGTAATGATCTTTTTTTTTCCATGAAGAGCCTTGCGCGCTTAATATATTCTGGTTAACATCTTTAAACAACCTTAATTACTTATATTTTAGAAAGCCCTATTATGGCAAATAATAAAATGTGTATACCCAAAAGTTTCCTCTCTTCTCATTCTGCAATTATCGACTTTATTCGTTGCTTCAGGCAGATTAAAAATAAGCCATGCTAAGGCAAGTGTTTTTTTTTATATTTTAAATTACTATTTATACTTCTCATATAAAACCAATTACTAGAACCTATGGAGCTTAAACTTTCGTATTATTATTCAGTATCTTCGAATAAGGTCTGACTATATCTTTAAGCCTATAATTATGAGTTTAGCTTGTCACGTAAGCCTAGGCCATTATAATTAAACCAACCAACATTTTAGTCGATGAACTGCACACCTTATAGGTCGATTGGTCGATCCCAGTTAATACTTCCGATATCAACTATGTTTAACCTTAACCACGCAGTCATTACCCTGTGCCACAGATATGGTTCCCATATTTGCTTGGTCTTAGATTGCTTACGGGGTTGTTCCCGTCAATTTGGATGGTTTTATTGCAGACAAGGTTCATTTTCCTACTATACCTGCTATGTTAAAGATTGCATACATCTTTATTCTGTCTAACCAGCTATCACAAGTCAATGGTTGTACTTTCACTACACCCTACCAAACTTCTTCGGAGATTTATGCTTACAATCCCTGTTCGGGACTTTTCAATCCTGATTATGTACAATCACCACGTGCTTCGTGCTTCTAATCTTTAGCACCTGTTTTCGTTAATTTAACGCCCGTTTTAACTACGCATAGCTTGCATCTAACGGTTAACTTGGTGTACCCAGTTAAGCAAAAAGGTACGTCTTTTATTGAAAACCTCTTATAACAACTACTATTTTCTTTAGTTCCTCATGGGTACTTTTCACTTTTCGCTAATGTTATCATATCTTAGCCCTTTGAGAAGGTTCCCACCCATTTATTTAAACAAGTTTTTGTACGTTGTTCCTACTCTTATAGGGGTCCTCTATTTTTTCCACTTTCACGTTTTTCATAGCGAATCTCTTTTGTTGATTTGTTTTCCTTGACCTGGTTACCTAAGATATTTCAATTCACTTCGTTTAGAGATTAGATTTTCGCCTTATAGGCCTTATGTAACTTATAGGAGTACCCCCAAATTCTGCTATGCC
>JACYFI010001860.1:0-11685 GCA_020975735.1 Ophiocordyceps xuefengensis | reverse complement strand
GTTTTGAGTTAAATTTTTGGCCGCTATTGTTTTGTAATGTTTATTATCGTATTGCTACTAATAGGCGATGTTACATAAAAAAGTTTTTAAGAATAAAGAATAGTATAAATCCTTGAATAAAAAAAGATTATGTATAACCATTACCTGTCCGGTTTTTTAGCTTTTTTAGTCGAGGCTTTAATTAGTGAGATGTTCTATAACAAATAACTAGGACCAACTAAAAGGAATCTAACAAATAAAATTGATATTTTCTTAATTTTATGAGAGTGATTATTTCTAACTATAGAGTCATATCATTTCTGTTTTTAAACTAGGGTATGTAACAAATATATACACGATCTGAAAAGTGCTCAACAATAACATAAGTAATAAAAGAACTGGAATTACAAACGTATTTTTCCCTTACATAACTCATCAAATGATATATTTGTTTCGTAACCCCGAAACATGAGTAAATCAATGTAATGTAGCTATGCAATGATTAAATAGAATAATATAACACATTATACTGAAAATACCATCTAAAGATAATATTAAAGATGTGTTTTTAAACTTCCGTTTATTAGTGCATATGGATTACGACATTTGTACATTTGTCTTCAATATATGAAATTAATAGGATTAGATGCTCTGGGAAGGTATTTTTGCTTAAAAGTTAATAATTGATGCTGATTTACCAAATTAAAACAAAGGAATGCATAATAATTTTATTGAAGCATTTAAATTAGTATTGTAATACTGAATAGAAAAATAGGAACAGTATCCATTAACCTCACAGCCCAATTTAGGTTAGTCGAAGTCTGATCACACAAAGCTGTTATAATTTTCTTTTGCTTTTAATGGTTTCACATCGTTTGATAGGGTTAAAAGTACATTCCCATGAACTAAAAATGATTAAAAATCTACAAATTTAGCAACCGTATAACAAATTAAAAATACACTAAACTGTAATACGGCTCATAAAAAATAATATTATTTTTTAGTGAGGCAAAAGGGGAAAATACAAAGACATTTAATATAGATACCCTCCCCTGAATTAAATATTTGTTAGCGGGAACTTTCAAATTGAGGTCTTTACATGCCCAAGAGTCGGTAAATAACGGGAATAAGAACGTTTCACGGACTTAATAAGTTGAGTTGTAGCAAAAAAATAAGCTTTACAGATAACCCCCAAATATTTGCGTGTGCGCCGTCGTAGCACAGGTGAAGCGGTTGTTACACAAAGTCGCGTTAAAATTTAAGACATATCTAAAATTATCTGGGATAGATAATAAAAGTAGTAAATGAAAAATTATATCCCATTATATTTGTCATCTGAGAGGGTTTGCTTCTGTAAATTAACGCAACTTTTTAAACAGAATTCCCTTCGCTCTACACTTGGAATTACCTTTTCGTAAGTTAGCCAGCATAGTACTCAATGCATTTTTTAATAGTGTGCACGATCGGCTGGACTAGTAACCCTTGTCAGGGGTACCTGGTTCCCTATGTAGACATACCTTTCGCTCCGTACTACTTATTTAAAGGTTTAGATACTTTGATTCATCTTTTATTTTTTGTTTTAAGTAGTTTGTATTTTTTATTGGCCCAAATGCGGTTAGGAGATATGAAACACTTAATATGGCTAATCCCTATGCCAAACACCTTGCCTGCTATAGTGCCAGATGAATATTGATACCTTTTTATGTTATATTTAAAAGATCATCTAAAAAATTATTAGTGTGTATTACGCTAATGTTTAGTCATTTTTATTGATTTAGTACACCAAAGTTAATAGGTATAACTAAAGTTTCAAATTCAGACTCAATAAAAAAAAATATGCTTCTATGTAATTTTTGTATAACTCTTGATATTAATCAAGTTAGGAGCTATAACATGTTGAAAGTCCAGTTTTTAGAACTTTAGGACAATCAGTACAGTTCATATTTGAGTTCTAACTTCTTAGGTTTAAGTACCTGTTTTAAGCATAATAGAAAAATACTCTAATGAGACTATACAAATAATAACACTAATTTATAAAAGGTTAATTAGATCTATATAATCTTGGCTATGTTTGTTATTTCTTGTCTAGAAAACTACTTAAATAGATAGATTTTATTCTAATATTGACCTCTAAATATAAAAAAGATTTATGTTGTAAATGGTTTACACTATTGACTTGCAAAATCATTAGTATGAGGTTCAAATTCACTCATAATCTTACTTTATAGTGAAAGTTTTAATACTAGCAATTCCTTAAGTAAATCATTACTATTATATGATATTATAGAACTATATTTTTATAAAAATATATATTCTAAAATATGAGCCTTTGCGTCTTATTTTATACTTAGTTTGAGGAATAAATAGTATCAAAGTGGGTTCTCGTATATTCGAATGTTTTTATTCTTTAATGAAAGCCTAAAAAATACAAATTAAGGCTTCGAAAATGTAAAAAAATATTGCTGGTAGAGTCTGTCAACATACAATCTTCCCAAATGTAGTTGACTAGTTTTACTATATAAGGTTAAACTGATAATTAACAACATCTATTTAAATGTACCTCCCAATATTTTAATAATTTTCATTACTATACAAGAAGAGATGAACAACAAAAAGAAAGTCCATAATTCGCCTGAAATTTATAGGTCTGCAAACTACTAAAATGGTTATGGAAAAGAGATATTAATTACCACTAACGCTAAGAATTAGGGAACCTTTCATACTTTATTATTTCTTATTTTCAGGATTATTAGGTGTACAAGCTTTTTCAGTTCTCAATAAGATTAGACTTAGTGGACCATGGGTTTCAATTCCATATTAATTAACCAGGATAGTATATAGTATTCGTACTCGCTCCACGCCATTTTGAGCTGATTTTCTTTATGGTTTGCCACCTTAAATAAGTGGAACTTTGTGGTAATTTGCCCTTATGCCTTTAATGGTAGGGAGGTCACCCGATTATGGGCAAAACCAAAACAAGGCATTGGACATAAGAAAGCATAAAATATATTGTGAAACGGTTGCTTATAGGCTTTATTTTACTATAAAGAAACACAGAGCCGAAAAAATTAACAAGCAGACAAGCCCTTTAGTATTCACTGCTCTGAACCGAGGTTCTATGGATTAAGGATCCACCCAAATATAGTAGAAAAAATTGTGCTTCCCTTACTTCGCGCTTTTTTACGGGGTGAATGCTCTACTTGAAAATAAAAACTTTTCCCTCTTAAAATTCTTGCAGGATGAATTTGAAGCAAAATGTAATAATTAGTGATTTACGTTAAAATTTGAATAGTTATATCCTAACTTAACTATAGTATATTTTTTAGCGTCTACATAATTAAACCATTTACTTTAAATTTTTGTTTCATGCTTTTCATTTTTCTATGCCTTTGCAAGGCTTAACCTGAAAATATGCAAGAGCCCTCTATTAAATAATTAAAAGGAGAGTGGTTTTGAATTAACGATTACCCCTATCAACAGATTTTAAATAAGTTCGTTATTTTGAAGGAATGGTAAAATGAAAAACAACATCAAATATTTTTTGATGTTCTACTATCCATTGATATAATGATTTAAGTGAAAAGTCGGAATAGAACAAAGATAAAAATCATACCTTTAAACAAGAATTCTTTAGTTAATTACCCCTTGATTCAACCAAAATTTATAGAAGTCTAAAAGGAATTTTTTTTATTTTACGACAAAAACTGATACTAAATCTATGAAGATTTAGATAAAATACCAAAGCAGATGTTTATTCGCCTTATAATATGAACTTAAAGGCTTTGTAAATAAGTATAGTTGACATTTATTGGTGGAAATTAAACAACTAAAACACAAAAGATCTAAAGTAAAGAGTTTTTTTCTTATTGTGTAATGCAGAATAAACCATCTCTATGTAAATTGTACAAATATTTGATGATTTCCTTTATATGAAATTATAAATATTGAGCATTTATTTGGGATGAAAGAATTATTGTAATTAAAAAGACCTTTTCCGTAGGCTTTGGCTGCTATCTCATGCAAAAATAACTAGCACTCGAAATTAGATTGGCTAAAAATAGCATCGAAAATAAGTAAAAGAATCTTGTTTCCATTGAAGGCCTTTATTATATTTAATTTGTTAAGCCTGTAGGTTATATCAAGGCTTGCCTTTTTAGGTAATTGTTAATAGGAAGCCGTTAAAAAATGTGTGTACAAAATTTTTTAATTATACTTCGCCCCTTATCTGAATTCCCGATGCTTGGGCAAAACTTCTAGCCTACAAAAATAAAATAAGCGTAGTGAAAAATTATATAGACCTTCTTTACATTTTCTTAAAATGATCTTAAGAAAGTATTTATAACGTAGTGAAGACTAATTTAGTTATGAAAAGGAACAAAAATGGAGGATAAAACCAAAAGTAATTTTTGTATACAATGGGATCCTCCAGAGACCTAGCAACGCCGAAGCCCCCCTATAGGGGGTGAGACATAGTCGTTTAAGTAGGTAACTTACTAGTCTTATTTATTCGGCAAGAATCCCCTAGATTAGAAAACCATAATTTTTGAATACTGACCTCCTAAGTTTTAGCCACTATTTAATTTTTCTCCGCCAGATATGAAGGTGGTAAAGCAGGGACACGGTGAACTCTTTATCCACCTCTGTCAGGATTACAAAGTCATTAGCGGACCCTGTTGTAAAGCCTTGCTATATTTTTTGCTTGTACCATCTTTTCAGTGTAAGTAGGGTTTATTTACTGAGGCAATTAAACTTCATAACCTTCTATAGCTAATATGGATAACAACCGGGTATAAGACTACATAAATTAGCCCTTATTGGATGATTGTAGGTTATACGCCTATTTTATGTGATATACATTACCTGTTTTAGCCTGGTAAAATACTGCCAGGCTCTAAATTGTCGGCCAATGGCTGGAAAGAAGATATAGTGTATCTCATTATATTTTTCAGCAACAGGAATGTTTAATAAATTTGAATTTTATAAAAATCTTTCAGTACTTCTACCGGCCAAACATTTTTTATATGTTATAAGTATATTTATATAAGAGAGTAGAATTGTTTTCTACTCTCTTTCGTTTTACTAAGGAATAGGTAATAAATTTAGTTAAATAAAATTTGCTCATAACTTGACCCGGGTTTAATTGAAGGAGAATGGATAACCATAATCAGGTCCTAAAAAGAAAGGATCAACTAAAGGGGCATATTATGATTATCCTTCAAATTACCAAAATAGTTCTGATTTAAAGAGAAACTAATCCTTAGCTTTAGATGAATACAATCTAATTAGGCGCATGATCTAATCCAGAAAAAAAGGAATCATAATGTCTATAGTTATTATCGTATAACAATATCTAAGGTGTATTCTTGTAAAACTCATAGTTATAAATGGTTTACTTTAGAACTCCCAAATGAATATTTAATGCTTTCACATAGATAGAATTGGATTGATATAAAAACTCAAACTTGATTTAAATTATAGCAAAAAAAGTAAAATATAAGTAATCTAAATTCTAATAGTTGATTAGAGGAGGGTTTATACATGCCGGACGGGGCTAATATCAGTGAAGAACTAACTTTTGGCTAGTAAAATAGATCCAAAATATGATTGTAAATTTGAAGTTGTTCTCAATGACAAAACGATCACTAATAATAAGAATAATTCTGAATATTTGAGTTTTATCCCGGTTTTTTTATTATCCAACCAGTAAAAATATTTAGAAATGAATACCCAAACCGTGAATGCAAGAGTTAGAAATAACTGACTTTTAAATGAGTAACTTATATTATTGAATATATTTGAAAAATACCGTTTATTTCTCTAAGTAAATTTGTTAATATTATAAAGATGAAGAGAAGTGTGTCATATTTTGAACTTTAAAAAAAAGCAACGCAACCTGAATACTTATTAAAAACTTAGTAGAAAAAAAGAAATCCAAGCAACTGAGATTAATAGACGAAATTTAATTGAGATCATGTTTTAAAGAATTTTTATACTTATAAATAATAAAATTATAGTCTAACAATATCAGTAAACAATATGGAGGTATCTACTTTAAACTCTTTTGTTTTAAAAGTTTATTAACCTGAACGCTGGTGTAGAGATCAAACTGTTTTTTGGGTACTTACAATGAAGATTAAACCTGTAGAACTTTCAATACCCTTCATTCTTTGAAAGTAAGCTGGTGGGTGGTTAACCTTATATTTATTCCACAATTCCTTTTTACCTAAGATATTTGAATCGTAATAAAATTACTAAAAGTCCTTCCTAACATACTTTTTTGTGTTTGTCTTTCTCAAAGCGAGCACACCCCATCCCTACAAGTACAAAATATTAGCTGAGATTGTTGCAACCATGAAATCATGTCCATGTGGTCTAGGCTAGCAGTAGGCAAAGCTCCCAAATCCTAAACGTATCCAAGATAATATATTTAGTAAAATGTAATTATTTTCACTTATTAAACTCGTATTTCTTGTTTACAGTACTATTTTTATTATTACAGGCTTTTAATTTGTTTTGTTCAAGGCTTATAGTTCTTGACACAGAAGGGCCAGAAATAAGGATGAGCGCTATTTTTTTTGTGTGGTTCGGAGTCGTGCCCTTGAAGATAAAACAATTAGCTAAAGCATCCTACAAAAAATATTCTATATTTTTATTTTTAGGGTATTCCTTTTTTATTTTTGATATTGTTAATACTTACTGTCTATTTTGTGAGATGAAGAACGTGCTAAAAGATTAGAGAGAAGGTTAAGCCGTAATAATAGTGTGAATATCACAATCCTAATGTTAATTTGCCCTGACTCTTGTTTTCAAAAGTACTAACTAATATAGGTTAGTGGAAGTGTAGGAGTAGTTATAAATAGCAACACTTATAAATTGTTAAAAATACTTCGTTGACCTCCTTAGCTAAGTTAAGGTTTATGGCGCAGGGGCCTTACCCGGGAGAGATTTACCATGTTATCAGCGTTAAAAATTCTATCATATGTTCTTTTATAGAAATAAAGAAATTCATATCCTATTTAATAGTGGCTGAATAAACCAATACTAATGCGAATGGGAAATAATGGACCTAGTAGTGGACCTTTTAATCCCCAACCCAGTTCTGCAGATATAGATACAAGGTGATGAGGTTTATACATAGCTAAGACTGATTTACATATTTGTATATTATATATATTTTGAGACATATTAAGTTGTATTTTAGCAAATGATGAATTTGAAAATATTGCAAAATATTTAAATTATATTCAAAATATATTTTGGGTGAATTGTGCTTTCATTTCTTATATACTTTAAGGCCTATATTTATTCTAGTAAATCCCAAATCATGTTTTTTAATTGTGATTTTAGGTTTTAATTTTTTTAATTTCTAGCAGTATATCAGGTTTATACATAGGAATTTTTAGCTATACATCAAATTGATATTTTGTGAAGAATTGGTATTAGGTAATCTTAAATCTAAATAATTCTTAAAATTAATAAACTAATAGGACAGGCTCTGGGCATCGTTTTCACACCGTTTCATGAGGCTAATAAAATCTTTAAAAAACAAAATTACATTGAATATTTGTAAGGGAAACGAGGTCTATTAATAATAAGATTTGATTCATTAAAATAGGGAAAAAAAAGGTCAAGTTTGTGCAAGCATATAAATTTATGAGGGAATGTAAAATTTATAAGCCTTAAATAAAAAGATACTTGAGGGCGGCGGCTACTTTTTGTGGTGGGTCGGAGCGTGCCTTACAAGAAACAATATAGGCTAAAAGCCTCATAATATACCTTTAGATTTAGTTAATATTTATGACACTTACTTGTAACCTTTAAAAGAGAAAAAGTTAGTACACATGTGTGCAACACCTGGTGTAATACGGTCAATGATTATTCATTTTTAAAGACCGTCGGTTAATTCGAACTAGATCGCTACTAGACTGCTTTCACCGGGTTGGGTTGGCTGAAGATGCTGCCTCAATGTACAGTTCGCGAATACCTTCGTATTATTTTATGCATGACTTGTATCTGGAGGCGATTCCAACACACACATGCAATAAACATAAAGTTAAATTAAGAAGTATTGGATTCTTCGGTCAATCCCGAGGTTTATTATCTTTTACATTATACCAGGTTCTCGGTTATAATCAGGTACCAACAATACAAGCAGCTTCTAGGGTAGAACCTATATTTGGTTGTATCTAGTATGGTTTACGCTATGATTGTCTATGAATATTAGGATTTATGTTTGAAGTCACCACATGTAACTGTAGGACTGGCTGGATAACTAAGGTGTTCACGGTAGAACAAACTTTTGCCAAAGTGCGGACTTCTGTTAAATTAGTCCACTCGTGTTTACGGTTAGGAAATCAACCATTTATTTATCAGAAAATCAGCAAGTTAATACTTTGTATTCGGTAAAAATAGGCTAGGTGCAAAAACTAAAAAACTACTAATATAAGATAACTAATTTAGCTTTGAAATTACTGAATCGATTTATCTAATATAGAACCAAATCTTACAGATAAGGAATTGGGTTATTTCCCTCCCTACCAGGCGATTAAATAGAGAGGTAAAGGGTTTGATTTGGTGTAAAAAAATTTCGATTGATTTTTCAACAAATCCTAGAAAATACAAATTAGCACATTTATGAGAAAACAAATAGGATGTTCGTATAAGATAAAAATTGGAAGATAAAGAAAAGGAGTAAAAAATATATCTTGTAAAGAATAAAACAAGGTTTGTTTTGTATATTAGTCTTAATAAATGGTAATTGTTTAACTGATATCTTACACTTCTAATCAACTGATTCCCGGCTAAATTACAGTCAAATATTTGAGTATTATGGATTTACCACTTTTAAAAAGATTATTAGAAGAGTAAATTTTGAATGAGCCTGGTTTAGTCAGGCTCTTGGTTGTTCCCTTATATTAATGTTGTTTAATAGGCCCAAGAGATAAAAGCAAGGGGATAGGTCTAGATTTAAGTATCTGATAAAACAAAAGGATAAATGTACTTTATAGGAACTTTTAACATTATCATTTAGAATAGCGGGTTGCTATACCAATGATAGGCGCTTCAGGGTACATGGTCTTATAAAACGCTCCGATTTATCAAACAGCTCGTTTTAATAAGTTTACTTTCCGATAAAGTATCATGTTTTTGTTTAAATATTTTAAACTGTATTAAAGTTTTAGACAAGGAATGATAGAATGATTAGAGAAGGTAAGCACATTTACAAACGTAAAGGTAATAAAAAAAATTATGAAGTATTGCAACTAAAGGATCTTCAACATGCCCAAGGTCGGCAAGAAATTAATACACGATATAGAAAAAAAATGAAAGAAACCTTTTTTCTTTGAAATGCTCCACGCTCCTGTTCCTGAATTTTATTTTACTGCTTTATTTAGCGCAGTAAAACCATGACCACAAGGCGCAAAAAAATTAAGGCACTAGCTGCTGGTAACTGCCGCAAAGCTCCGAATATTCCATTCTGTGCACACAATAAAATGTTGGCATGCTCCGCTTCTTAGTTTTTCTTTTTCCAGTAATCAAGAGGTGCAAAGACTTATCTTGCAGAGATCAGGGAACCATTAAGCACGATTTTAAGCTTAGTAAGGGGGGGATTCCTTTATTTTTTTTATAGTGCAGCTACGTTTAGTCTGCTAAAAAAAAATAATAACAAGCACTGAAATCACCACTTAGACTCTAAAACATAGATAAAAACACAGAAATAATATAGCAAGCAAAAGCAAATTTAAAATAGCTTCCCTTAACCCTTCTAGGGTTATTTAGCGATCCTTGCCCTTTTCCACCTAGCTTTATTCCTGAGGTAATGCATATTCACATATTTCTAGTCGAGGTTTACAGGATTCGCTGCCTAAACAGTACGCGGTACATGTTTCCCTTTAGGGTACAGAAGTAGAGGGATTGGCGTTACCATCAGAATAAGGAAGCATTATCTTAACATACAAAGTCACATTGGTTTTTTCAAACACATATATGTAGAATTAGGTTTATGGGTTCTTTGTGTATTTGGGAAAACTAACCCTGATGTTTAGGTAGGCTATCTCGTTTTATTTAACTATGTATCATGTCCTTTTGGGACTAGAGCTTTATTTTAACAGCTGCACATTAATTTACTTGCAGTTATCCTACAGGGTATAATAATTTTTTCTTGGATAGCACCGTGCTACGGTGGGTCTTTTTAAATGACACCTCAAATGTTATTTTCTTAGGTTTCGCTTTATGTTTACAATCGGAGGGTTAAATAATCCACTTAGGTCCTCCCTTTAAAGATACTTATGCTGAAAATTCTAACAATTGGCATTCTAAATTATACTTAACGGATAAAAGTTGACAGTAGTAATTTTTGACCAAATCAGCAGGAACCCAACAGATGAATTTTTAGAGTAAGGATCCGTAAGAGACTAGACCCATCGTAATCCATTAAAAAGTAATATCATTTACTAGGTAATGAGATTTAGTCCATGAAAATATATAAATATTAACAGTAGCAGGAAATTAAGCACCAAGTCTAACTCTGACGAGAAAAAAAGAGTTGCGCCTGAACTCAGTTTTAAACCTTTAAATATCTATAGTTAATTTCTGGAAAAGATAGAGGCTTTAACATTAAAACAAAAGAAAAAGATAGATCAAGGTGTAGTATTGTTTATTTAATTATATATAAATACACGTATACAATAGAAGCCTATACATTTAGCTAATGAATGAAAAAACTATCTTAAAAACTCCTTTTTTAAGATAGTAGACCAAAAACTTAGAATATGGCCTATAATAAAAAGTCTTACTTAAATAGATAAAGATAAATTTTCTCACTTTTGAATACTTACAATATGTAGATATTAAAAAACGAACTAATAGAGAAACTTTTCTATATTACAAATGTAAGTCCTTACTATAATGCTTACTGAAAACAAGGTTATTCTCCCTCGACGGGTTAGGTAATACAAAGAAGAAACTAAAAAACTGTTATCTCTTTTAGCTAAAAGCTAAATGTCCATCTTTACAAAACTAAAGGCTAATAGTAGACGTTTCATAACAGGAGAGAGTTAATCCTTTTTATTGGCTTCGGCCTAAGAACCATTTCTTTAGAGAGAAGAGAAAGAAGAGGTATTTGGAAGGCTGCTCCGCTTTCCAGTATTATTGTATATAATTCTTTATAGAAGGGTTATTATAATATTTCCCACTTCTTTCTCGAACTTTATCCAAATTAATTAAATCCAATCACGCTACAATTAGGTAGATATAGATTAAAGAAAAAAAATTATTTAGAGGTGATGGTATTGTGAGCTATATCTCCGGAATAAATATTTGAAGATCTCCTAATAAAAAAGACTGACAAAATCAATAAATTGTAAATAAAATCTGATAGATAACATTTAACAAAAAAAAGCCCTTATTAAAAAAGGCGATATTTCTTTACATCGGATATAAACTTTTAAGCAAGTACTATGGCAGCACACGCAATTAGCTAAATACCTAAACTTAAATCGACATTCACTATAAAGAAAAAGGTGCATAAAACAAGAAAATATAGCAAAACTAAACTATTTATTTAGTTATGAAAGATTAAATTAATTAATATTATCGTAAGGTGATTGTGGTTAGCTAAATGCTGTCATTAAGA
The DNA here is from genome assembly GCA_020975735.1 of Ophiocordyceps xuefengensis. Lineage (NCBI taxonomy): Eukaryota > Fungi > Ascomycota > Sordariomycetes > Hypocreales > Ophiocordycipitaceae > Ophiocordyceps > Ophiocordyceps xuefengensis. The sequence goes on along the minus strand of JACYFI010001860.1, from coordinate 71 downwards.
TTATAGCATCCACGAATAAGTTGAAAATTTTTAGGGAATTAAGGAATAGCCAAATATTTTGTATATTCGAG
>JACYFI010001859.1:0-11016 GCA_020975735.1 Ophiocordyceps xuefengensis | reverse complement strand
GGGTGTAATATTTTTTAGATCTTTAAAAAAGTTCCTTTTATTATCTCATTCAGGATTTATCTCAGAAAATATCTTTTATTTGTTGAATGTTTAATTATTTTTAGCATGTATAAATATTATATCATTTTGGGCCTTATTTTAAAGTAAACCCCTAAGAACCTTTACCTTCATAAGGATAAAAGGATTATAGCGCCTATTACTCCAGACTAATGTTCTAGGAGCTTCTATATCCGTGCGTAATTAGAAGACCCTCACATCTATGTGCAAGCTAACTTTAAGAAAAAGAATCATGAAGCCTTGTATTTACTTGTAAAATAACGAATCAGTAATAACGTTTATTCGTAGCCAAAATTGCTTCAACAGCGAATGAATGCTTCAGCCTATACTAGGGTTTATAATGGCCATAGCACAATCTTACACCTATGTAATTAAATTTGTATTACCTAGAACAAAGCCCCTAGTAATGGTAACGCAAAATCTTTATAGATCTTTATATGTGTTGTTGCGAATGATCCGATTTATATAGAAGCGTTAACTAAATTTAAAGATCAGGATGATGTTTAATAATCTCATAGTTGTTATTTTTTTTACAATTAAATAAATTAAATAGATAACTGTATACCATAACACAACTTAACCGTAAGACTTTATTTTAGACATAAACTAAGTAGTACACACTAAGTCTAGTTTCTTAATATTCTCATAGTGCGTGACTTATTATGCCGGACGGATGCCCCGCCACCACTTGTCGCCTACGGTATTGGTTATTTTGGTAAAATATATTTTTAGGCCTGGTATTATAAGCCTGTATAAAAAAGGTATATTCCTTTCTCTAAACGCAACTAAAATATTATACTATGCTTTCTCAATAAATTATAATACTTAATATGAAATATAATATCTGGCCAATTTTTCAAATTACTTTCTTGCATTTAAACCAATAAAAGGCTTAGATGCAGCAGCCTAGCTAACTTCTGTGCCCACCATAAGTATTTATAAATTTTAAGTTGTACAAAAATGAATACCAGTGTCGGGATAGATAATAGGTTGATCCACGCCCGTCTACTATGAACTATATCAGGGCAGTTCACACTGTTGGCTTTTAAGTAAAGATAAATCTATACCTTGAACCTTTTTTTTAACCCTCAGCGCTCAGTTTTCTGAAATTTTATTTTATCATTATCATGTATCTGAATCTGAACACTTTTTGTTCTTTTGAACTCCTTTACCTTTACTTCTCGCTAATAGTACATTTGAATTTCATTTTTGTTCTTTTTTACTTCCTTTTACCTTGGTACTTTTTACAATCCTCATAATACAGGTATACGGTAAAAATTTTCTGCTTTTCTACTCCCTTTGACCTTGTCTTTTACATCTTCATTATCAGATTACCTTTGGATGCAGCAGAGAATCTCCATCTAACCTTGTCTTTCCTACAGAACATTATCTGACAACTTTGTACGAAACCAGAAGCTTCTCAGTCCTGTCGGGCTAGATGGGAACTACACGAGGTTGAGCATAGGAGCGGTGCTGATGGTCCAGCTTGAGGTCCATCGGGGACAGGGTGCAGATGGTCCCGCTTGGGGAATTCGGCCTCAAGACCCCCTTCAGATGAGGTTAAGTTGCGTCCGATCTATGATACCTTCTTGTGGTTCAGCTTCGCTACCTTCCTTTCAGCTAGGCTTTTTAAAGGAAGATAATAACTCTCCATCCTCATCTTTTTACAAGTTTTGTTTCTGGATCATTCGACACTCCGAATGTCCTACAGAATAAAGATTAGCCGGGTCTTATTTAGACATTTCTCTTTCTTTTCCTTTATCCATAAAAGCTCCTTGTTCGCCTGTGTCACTATTATTGCAGATGGGTGGTCCTAGCCTGATAATAAAGGGTTGTGGTAAGGAAAAGGTTCTTATATAAGAACCACACTATTGGATGTGTACAGTATACATAACAAGTGTTGTTCTCATATCTCGATGAACTACTAGCCACTCAGATTTTTTTTATGATGAACGCCTGATAGACCAACACCTTCCTCGGTCACTTAGATGAAAGTAGTAAAACTTTAGTATTAGCTAATTAGAAATGATACACAAGTACTAAAAAGCTGAATTACATTAAAACAAACAATGTTGGTGCGAAACTATATATAGATACCGTAAAAACAAATACTTAATTAAAGTATATAAAAGGTAATCTGTTCCGACTCCTTTACTGAAAGTAGAAACTTGTTTACTTATTGTTGTTAACACTAACTTCCATACCATAAAGGACCTACTCATTTATTAACCTACCTTTATCTAATACTTTAGTTGTTTGACCTCCCTATATCTAAACTGTATTAACTTAATAATTATTAAGAAAAATCTAAGTAAGAAACGTTGGTTGCAAAAAACCAAAATATAGTAGCCCCTTAAACTAGATGAATGTTGAAATTTTTGATATTAGGCACTAGGGTATAAATCCAGGATTACAATAAGCTAAAGATGGAAATAATAGTTGTTGGGAATATTAAAGGCTAATAATTAATAAAGAGGGTGAACAGAAACCTGTGTCTGATTTAATTTTCATGAATAGGGTGAATTAATAACTATTTACTGTTAAAAGGAACTACAGCCCTATACCAAATAAATTTATCCTTTAGTTAAAGTAACCAAAATAAATTGAAATAGATGCTATAAGTAACTAGAGGTAACTTAAGAGTATTAGTTCGGCCTTCATTGTGCTTTTTTAATAACTAAATTTAGGGTCCATTGGATTTAGCTAAAAAAGTTAAATATATAACATTAACTGAATTATATGTAGTAGAATTATCGCACCTATTACGCTATAAAATGCACGTGTATGGACTATAAAGCAAATTGTACCATAAGGAGATTCTAACATAGAAACCTTTACTTATAAGAATCCGTCAAAAAGGGAAAGCCACTAGACTAGAGCACATAGCAATAATCCTAAACTGATAAGTTAAAGGTAAGAAAAACACATTAATCTACCATATCTTCTTGCAGTCTTGGATTATCAAGTACAGGCGTGATATTAAGCCCTGCACCAGGAATAACAATCCTTTGAAGAAAGCTGATTTATTTAATTGTAAAATAGCAATATTATAAAAGATAAAACCTATAGCTATAACCATCATACCTAATTGGACATTGGTCGAATAGCGATTAGTCTTTTTTCATAATTCTTGTGAATAATCTATAAGAGAGCTAAACAACAGTGGTTATTTGCTCTCTAATCATAACATAAAGTAATTCAGATTACTACTGTATTCAATTGAAAAAGAGAGATGAACGAATTAATAAATTACACCGGGCCTAACCATGTGCAGCCGGTATATTCGGCGGAATACTGGCGGTAGGTCCCTTCCACCGCCATTTTGGGATCAAATATGGAACCTTTACCTGTGAACTTTTACGCCATAGCTCCGATTAATAAAACAATACCTATTATAGGTTATAACATTTCTTAGTGTAAGGACTATTAGAATATTCATATATTGTAAAACTTACCTAAAGAATCATAAGTAACAGCATACCTATTGTTAAAAACAATATTCCAATTCTATTTAGACTATAAAATGCCGCTAAAGAACTTTGATTTTAGCTTTTGCAATTTAGGATAATCAAAAAATCTAACTAAAAAGAGGGTTTGGAACAAACCCCACACCTTCTCACCCCTACTAAACATCAACAGTAATTATTTCCAGTTACTAGTTATCAATCATCATTAAAGTAAACAGCGTGGTAATAGCGTAAAAAAATTCTTTTGCTTATGCTTTTAATCAAAATTTATCCTAAAATTTGATTTTATTGGGTTTTGATACTAACAATTGGTTATTTAACTTAAAAACTTCTAGCCATGTTATACCGAGATTTTATCTCTTCTATTGAGATTTATTAACCTTAACCGTAAGATTGAGCACGCTTAATCATTAATTTGTTGTATGTTACGATCAATCAGATAATCATAAGTTTTAACCCTATAAATAGGGTTTTTTTTCAAAATGGAACTATATATTTGGTAATATCAGCTAAAGTCACTATTTGTTAAGTAAAATTGCCAGATTCACCTCCCGTATTTTGTATTTATTTCTTGATCTAAATAATTAACTATTTTTTCTCCCATTATATTCAAGACTCTACTATGTTTGAGATATTTCGAAAATCTCAACTTGTGCTCGTGAACCTATTTTAATGTTGGTTGACTGGCAACCGAGACACAAAGTTTCCCTTCTGGCTATAACCCAAACCTGGAAATTTCCAATCTTGGGTCTAAATTACATATCAGAAATTTATTTACAGGGTTCTCTCACAACAGAGTATAACCATGCAAACTTCTTACTTTTAAACGTGTCACATAAACCAAAATTCCCATTGCATGCTTTAATATTTACGTATTTGATTTAGCCTCGAACAATAACGATGACCTTTTATTATTACAATTTTTTACCGCTTGTTTAACAAAATAAATCCGTCGCTTTTTGAGTTTAAGCACGGAATATTTTTCTAAATAGAAATAAGTTAATTTAAAATCTTCAATGATCTATTGAATAGTCTAACCTATCTCTTTGGGTTGTAAGAGCCATTATTAAGGAACCAAACCACCCTAAAGTATTTGTTGTAAATAGATATAACAATTTAAGGATCTTTTGAGGGAGACCTTTAAATTGGAAATTTTTCAATTGAACAACGTCAACCTAATTTACACTGTTATTATTCTTCCATTACGCTATTATTAACAAATTGAAACCCTACCGGGTCTATTAAACCAGATCAGACTCTAGGCGGTTACAACTGTATGGAATCTATAGAAGGTAGAATAAGTTTTTTAAATCGAATTGTTTAATGAGGACCTATTGACATAGGAGTTTCAAGACTTTGGTTGGCTGGATTGAAACCGAGTTTTATAAATCCCTGTTTTTTTCGAAACCCCTTAAGTACCACCTTTAAATCGAATAATTCTGGCTTAATCGATCAACTGCCGTCCACTCTTTGCTCTTTTAAGCAATCTGTTAGTATTGTTGAACTTAGATCCGCGTTTGTCATTTTCGTTTTCCACTCATCTTAAGGCTTTTTTACCGTCCCTGAAGTAATACTTCAGCCCTAAATAATTTTCAATTATAGCTTGGTATCTTAAAGCTTTAGGATATCCGGGAGATCTTGACAGTTTATCCCCATAAGACACGTTTTCCCCTGAGGTGTCCTCGAGGATCATGGCTCATAAATCCTTAGAAGAGATATGAACTAAAGATACTTATTATAAATACATGGTATTAACATAGAACTGTTAAACACAATTAAAATTTCCAACCCACATTAAATGATCACTATGTAATTTATCCAAATAAGTATATAGATAGCTTGATTGAATAATTAATCCTACTTCAAAAAAATCCAAATAAATAGCAATATTTGTTGTTGAAAAATTATACGTAGACAACTCTAATAAACGACACCTGACACTACCATACTTTTCTACCAAAAAAGGCTCGAAACTATACACCTCTAGTAATGGTAACACAATTTTCTTTAAATCACTTATTTTAGATTCTATAGCAATCTTCTCTAGTCTATATAAAAGCAACTAGATCGGCTAAGCCATATAGCGTTTCTCTCCGGGAACTACTATAATGTAGATGGCATACGTTTGTCCTATTAATATCGTCATAAGGTTTAAATACAACTACCAATTATTAGGAATGAGTTATTCAGGATAATAGCATTATTCTTAATTAGAGAAGCAGTTATATATATTTTTTCCGACTTAAATACCAAAACGCTAAGATTCTTACTTAAAAAAAGTACTAAGGTTAAACCTCATGTTTTTATTTTTATAATATCAAATATTCTTATGTTGTACGCTAATACATATAACTATAGTTTAGTCATTAATGATAGGGGGCATGAGATTTGGAACTACAATCCCTTATGCCGCTAGCATAAGGTTTTACCCTTTAAACTAAGTACCCCTTTTAGTATGAGCTGCACTAGGGCTTTGGACTGTGCTCTTACTAACCCCCCCCCCGGGCCCCGGGTTATGGGAAAACTAAAATACATTGACCCCAAGCCAGCAAGAAAATTACTTAAAAATGCAATTATAATAAAGTTAAGCATTATGTAGTCAAATGAACAAAAATTCTGTTCTTTTACAGATTCATATAACTTAGGCATAGAACTGTGAATATCCACATATTTATTGAACACGGACCATAAAATACCTACCTTCTCTTTTTAAGAAAAGACCTGAACTTGATTTAGTCTACCAGGATATGCACCACATTTTATACCCAAAATGAAGGCAAGCAAAAAAATGTATGACCATTCGCCCTGATGTTATTAACCAAATCTAATATGTGTTAACTCAGGTACATAACTTGTTATGCTACTTTCTAACATTCCTTTAATCCTACCTTGTTCTTAAATATAAGCTTATGGACTGTATATGAAATGAATTCTGATAAATTTGGCTTCAATTAAGAATCTATGAAACATCAGGATACTGTAACTTCCAATATCATTTGGTACGCTCTGCTTAAAACTGCTATCTAGGGGGGGAGTCATTTATTTATCCATGTTACAATATAATATATTTAAAAGATGGGGAAAGGGCTATGAGTATAATATAACTGAGTTGTAATAGTTCCAAATTACTCGACTAAAGTCTATCAATTCAATGTAGTTTCCTACAAATTGGACTTATTATACCTTTAATAATGGTTTTTGCCGCTGATCCTCTAGGGAATTTGATTTTCCTGCTGATTCGGGTCCATTGTTCATCCCATAAGATTTTCAGCTATTAAAGCACTTTTAGGCTTTCAAAAGTTTCCGGGCATATAGGTGGAAATTTTATTTCTAGTTATTGTAAGCTAAGATTTTCTTGACCTGAAAATTATATTTCTCTTGGGAAATTTCCCGCTGAGTTTTTATATTTATAATAGTATTCCCCTTATCTAAAATTTTACCAGTCTTCCCTTAAGCTGAAACAAAAACTACCGTATCAATTGTTGAATCCTTAGATGAACATTTTCATTAAGGTAATATCGGATTCCTTATCCTTACTGCACCTCATGTTAAACTTAGGTTTCTTCCAGAATGAATTCTAACCTTAAAAGCTTTTTATTTCCATAACTCAAATTGCCTGGATTCATATGAGTTTTTCCAAATAAAAGGGTATTATCTTCTTCCTTTTTTCTTAAACTCATTTAATATTTTTAGTTTTCTTTTTCTGAGGCAGTACCACCCGAATAAAGCTGATTTTTCCTAACCATATATTCCTTTTCAAAGACTTACTACCTTTCGCTTTTAGTTTGTTCGGAAGGTGTTTCATAGTGATCCAAGGGACTTCCCCAGCTACTTTTTATATGTTATATTTCAGGATTTCAAGATTTTACAAAGTAATGTTGTTCTCTAGAAAGCAATCAGAAATTTCACATGTATTCAATAATATGTAACCGAAAAATTAGATTACCCATTTTAAATTACATGCTCTTGAAAATAATTAAACTATATCTGTTAGATGTTTAAAATTAAACCCTAAGATTAAAAATATTTTTGAAATCTTGTAGTAGTCTTTAGACTGACACTACATAAATATCCATTCTCGTTAATTTTATTTTAGTAACATTAATATTCCCTGTTTTATTGTATATTCCCTTCTAAGATATCCTTTATAGCGGCAAAAGCATCTAGAATACACTTTTTATGGGCTGGGTTTTATTTATTATTAACAGGGTTTATTAAAACTGACGAAGACTATTATACGTATAAACCTAACGAGAATTTACATTTGCTGTTCAAAATTCTTACCATCACTTTCGATAGGCCTTTTTACCATAGTTTACATACTTGTGTGTATAGGTTATTCCTCGAAGTTTTTATTACAAAGCAATAGAGTACTTCATCCTACCCTAAATAATGATTAACACTAAATAATACAATATGTTATCTGTAAACTCAATAAAACCTTTCCATTTGTGGAGAGCGCTATCTTGAAACTAAAAACCGCGGTCAAGCGCAGAGGCGCGTCTAAAGTATATAAATGGGGTATTTTAATAAATTTTTCATGTTTGCGTAAAACTATAAATTCTAATTAATTAAGAGTTGTTTTTTTAGTATAAACATACCTAACCTCCTCCATATACACATATCAAGGGTTATAACAGTTTTAATCTTATAACCAAAAAAATTAAGCTACGTAATAGAATTAAGTAATGACTCATTAAAGCCGAATAACCCAGTTTTTGCTTCTGGAGGAAACAAAAAAGCCTAATACTTTTGAAGTAAAGATAATTGGTTTTATGAAGGAGTTCTAGCTAAACCCTTTTATGAACACCCAAATACTACTCCTATTCCTACTCCTGCTCCTTAATACACCCCTGTTGCCAACCCTGAACCTATTATATTTGGAAGATTAGTAACACCGAAATAGCCTTTTTATATAATCTCTCATAAACATGGGTCTCTAACCTAACTTTGCCCCTAAAAAAGTCTATTTTTTACTATGAACGGCCGGACCTGGTTGGACAAGTTGTGCATGCCTCAGCCCTATTAAAATGGGAGTTTTATAAGCAATCATTTTTCTTGAGCGTTAGAAAATAATTGTGGGCTTGTAGGCATGCTTATTTAGTTGGGCGTGGGAAAGGAAAAGGCATTTAGTTTACTATTTCTCGTAAAAGCATTGATTTACAAAGATTTCATTTGATTTATAACAATAATTAAAGTTGTCTACATCTTATTTTAATGGCTTTTTAACCTAATTCAAATACAAAACTCCTGCAGAATAAATACCTATAAATTATAAGACAATATTAAAACCAATATCGCCATTCATAGCCACTAAGACGCCAAAAGGATAAATTACCCAGAAATTTTCTAAATTCTCAAATAAAAGAATACTAAAGCAAAAAAAAAAGGAATTTCTTACACCAAAATTGAGTCTATTTTGAAACCTAAAAAATATGAATCCACACTCGAATATAGAATTTTACTCGTTGGTAGGTTATGTGGTGCTAATATCAAAATTAAGAGTAAAAATAATATTGTTAATAATTGACCCACACAATAAAATAAAGCATACAACTCATTAATCCATTGAAAAAGAATTGTGTACCATTATGGTACCCCCATCCTTAGCATTACTTTTATTTAATAAATAAAAAGTAAAGATTTGTAATGGTTATAACAGGATATAACAAAAGAATAAGGACTTGATAATAGCTATATTATTAAGATTTAAAACTTAAATTTCTGGAGCCGTGACGGTGTCCAGCGAAGAATTGTTTTATTCATAATAGCCGAGCCTAACTTACCTTATTATACAGCATCTTTAAACTAAATTTTCTTAAGAAAGTTTAATTTTAGTAGTTCCCGGGTAAGCTGAAAAACATTTTTTTACCAGACTTTAAATAGGTCCAGCACCTATTAAAATCACTAGTTAATATAGCGAGTAGTAAAACGATAAGAATTATTAAAACCTTATCTATTAGCTGCACTTAATACCATTTTGTTTCCCAAACGAAATCCTATTAAGGAGGTACACTCTACCAAAGAAAAGAATAGTAATAGTAAACTTAAAGCTAAAACAGGATTAATATAAAAAATAACCTTTTAATTGATTTACTAATTGTATAAGAAGATTAGTTTATCCCATTAATCTTCTGTTTCTTCATTTTCACTATAATAGCAATTCAAAGAGAACTCCTTTGCTAACTCAGTATATGAAAAAAATGCATTTAAATACTGGTAGTATATTGTGTGAAAAATAAAACTAATAAATGCTTGAGTTACTCCAATTACTAGTTATACCTAAAGCTAATAAATATAAACCTATATGACTTATTGTATATAAGCAAATTAATTTTTTTTATCTTAAATGAGTTACAATCCTACTACTGTTCCTAGTAGTTAAGCAGAATAAAGAAAAGGTCTATTAATATATGGAAGTTCAACCATTTTCATTGCTATGAGGGACCCTGACCCTGTATAATAAACAATTGGATGCAACATATAAAAAAATATAGAAATTTTAGGCTATTTAAAAAAGGCTACCAAAGTTTGTATACTATCAAGGTAGGTATGCATCATAAACCGGCCATATGATGTGGATAAATTTATCGCCCAAAATTAAAGAAAAATACAACTTTATATAACATATTACTCGTAAGGAAGTAGGTTTTTTTAGATTATCTACCTTTACTTCATTCTTGTCTTATTGGACGAAATCGATCGAAACCTTGGTTAGTTGAAGATTTTTGTTGTGTCCATAATTGCTAACTTAGCTCAAGAATCTTCAAAAATCCTTAGATTTAACACCTAGAACAGGGTATTTAATTGAAAAAATTAAAATCCTTGTTCCATAAATTATTTTTGAATGATTGCATTCCTAAACTCAGTATAATGTTTATTACCGAATAAGTTTGACCACATCCAAGAGAATATCTTCGTAAAACCTTTTTCCAATAGAGAATCTCACGAAACTGTGTGAGTTACTACAAAAAGTAATATACACGACTTTCTTTTTAGTATTTAGATTCGTAGTACAACTGTTAAAACAACCATCACCATTGTTAAACAGCTACCCATTGAGGGTTCAAGTGAAACTAAGTGGTAAAATGGTCTTTCGCAAAAGCACATTATCAGGGAAAAAGCTCTCTAAAGAGTAAGAGGGTTATCCTTTTATTTAAAGAAGCTCTAATATTAATTCATTTTTTGGCAAACCTATCAGCTGTTAAATGTATCCCTCGTTACATCATAACGAAACTACTTTTTTAAATATAAATTAATGGCAAATATTTCGAGTTTTTCAGAGATAATTTTATCAAAATTGACGGTATTACTTTTGTTATTAAATTTGATCTAAAAAGCACCTTATTGTTAAAATACAACAAACCATTTCTTTCTTTACCCTATTCTTCCCTCTCCAGAAAATGGCTTTATAAAGTTTTAAAACTATCTATTCTCTAGCATGAAGAATTTATTGAGAAATTCGACCCGAATTGTCAACCTAACCTAAGTG
>JACYFI010001858.1:0-14391 GCA_020975735.1 Ophiocordyceps xuefengensis | reverse complement strand
TATGCTATTTATAAATAGCTATGTTAAGGCCACCTACTTACTTTAAAAGCTGGATTATCTTGCTTTTATGAAGCGGAAGGGTTTTTTGCATATTCGTAGATCGGAAAGGAAATTCTTCTCCAAATAAGGACAAAATTACAGCGTTTTATTTAATAAGATTTCTTAAATTAAACAAAGTCTTTTGAAGGTCAAATAAAGACGTAACCCTTATATAACTTCTATTTTATAAAGTATACAAAGAAGAGAGGCATTAGCGAAAATAGTGGCAAATTGTACCCTAATATCCTTGTAAGGAGAAAAGTTTCGGTCTTTTAGAACAAAATTGCAAAAAAAATTCCCTTTTTAGTAAGTTGGTGTCATGTCACCGGGAAAAAATCCCCATACGGTTTTTCGGTAAAATTTATTTCGATTAAAGTTGCTAACGGTGAAACCGCCTTTATAGTTTCTTAAATGCGGAAAAATAGGGTAGTGAAAACAAATGTACACTACCCCATTAAGGTAGTACCGTGGAAACCTAGAAGTATACTAATGTTTTCACAATTTATTATTCGAGGTAGGATTCCGAGGACTAAACGTACAATCGAAGATTTATTAGTTAAAAATCATTGATAAAGTATAGTCCGATCCCACTGCGTGTAGCCAGTGTTGTATGGAAATATTTGAGCAACTTTAACTGACTACTACGAGAGTTATGCTGGAAATGGGGCCTGAGTAATTTCATTAATTTCAATTGACTATATGCTGGAACTATATTATCTGTTAATCATTTACTATTATATATAATTAATCTACGGTATTTTACTGTAATCTAAGTGGAAGTTTTGATTTTCATGAAACTAGTGAAAAATAATAATTTATACTGATATCTAATACTTAAAAAACTTAGATATATTTATAAACGAGCAGAAAAACTATAAACAGGGATTCTCAGGACTATAGTCAAATCATTATAATCTCGCCTTTCTCTTACATAATATTATAATCTGTATTTATTTTTATTATCTATATAATAATAAATTACATACTGAACCAGCGAAGCTGGAACATACACAAAAGAAAATCAAAGCTCGCGCGAACCACGCCCACAAAAGTATTTTAATAACTATAATAAGGATAAACAACAACAATTTCAAATTCCTGGATTTAGCGGAATACAAGATGGAAAAAGATTATTTTGTTTAGGGGAAATCTTCTTTAAATAAATTGTATTACAAAGCTATTCCGAATAGATTGCAATAAGGATATTAGAAATATTTTACACGTTTTTCAAAAAACTTTACATATAGTAAAATAATCAATCAAACAAAACAATAAATTTGTATTCTACATATATAGTTATCTAATGGGAAAATAATATGATTTATTTTAGTTTTAATAAATTAAAGTGGTATAATTAGAATTAAGTGTGATAGTTTAGAAAAAAGCTTGTGTATTATTATAACATGATTTCATTAAAAACCCTGTATAATATTAAGTTAATGATTCTTATTTATTCAGGACTTTTATTGGTATGCAAAAGGTTCCTATAGTTTCTTAATTTTTATTGTAATAGAATTGAAGTAAATTCTACACGTTCAACAAATAATTTACAATCTAAATATGCCCATTAATGATTTAAATACCTATTGGTAAAACCCATATACACAAATAGTAAAAATCTCAAAATATTTACTTTTAAATTTCAATCAGTTAAAGCCATACATGTTTGTTGAGTATTTTAATGGGAAAGTTAGATATACTCGATTATAAGTTTTATAGCGTTAGTTTATAAAAATAATGTTCTTTATTCTTATCCTGATTGTAAAAGATACAAATTTTGTACTTATCTGAATATTAAAATTTTATTAGATTTTTTTGTTAAAATTTGAATTCCCAGTACAGAAATCTCTCTATTGAAATAGAGTTTCTTTGTCAAATTTTGCGTGGTTTCACCTGCCGAGCTTTAAATGAAAAGAGAAAGGTCCAATAAAAGGGGGCCTTTTGCCCATTTATATTAATGATAGCAAGTAGTATTTATTTTTATCGAAACTGTGCTATTTTTTTTTCAAAATCGCTAAAGTCATGTTTATTTTGCTTTCGCTTGCAAAACTTGGGCCACTTACTTAATATACGATTTACACAATCTAAGTATAAATATATTGCAGCTTTATAATTTTTTCCCTTGTAAGGCGCAAGCCTTGCTGACCTGCTGGACACGGCATAGAAAAAATATGTACCAAAATGAATATTTAGGCTCGAACTCGACTCGAAGACAAAGGAATTTTATGATTTATAATGTATATGTGCTGGGGCGTATTTTTCATATTCTGGCCGAAGCACCCCTTTTAGTAACGCAACCCTTCGCATGCTACGCAGGGAAATTCAGTAAATAAAAATTCAAGTAAAGTCCTTTAAATGGTATTGTTAATTCAAGCTAGTATTTTTTAACACTATAAGTTAGTATAGTAGGGTGATAGCTTATTATTTATAATCCTTTCCAAAATTGTGTGACCTTGCCATTAAATCTGATTAGTTATTTATTACCTCATGAATTTATAAACAATTAAGGTATTCAAGAAAAATCACTTTAAATTATATTTAATTTCCTTTAAAATATTTTTTATTGAGCTATGTTATTTAATATTTACTAAATAGGTAATTTCATTTTTTTTACCTAATGATTTATTTAATTTCAATTTTAGGTTAGATATGATATGATAAAAAAGGTTTAAAAATAGGAATTAATATAAAGAAGGGTATTTTTCAAATAATAAAAACCCGTAACTAAAAAACCCTATAAAATAACAAAGATTCCTATTTTACCTAGATCTTACAAGAGATTCAAGAAAAAAAAGCTTCAGATGGGGATTGAAAAAAAATTACTCAAATTACACTTTGATAAAATTTTCAACTACCTAAGGATTGAAATATTGATGTATTCTGAGCCTACGGCCACCAAATTATAGCCTTAGTAGGAAATGAAAACACAATATAAATTATAGAAAATAAAGCAAGTTTATCTTTTAAAAGATCAATTAGATAAGGCTAAGACGTTTGACAATACAAGCTAACAAGGAATCAGAAAAAAAATTTAAAACAAAGCCAAAATAAATAAATATAAAGAAAGGGTAAAGAAAAATAATTTTTCCACTGATGAATCGAATACTTTGAAAGGATTATTAATAGAAGTAGATAAAAAACGTCTTCATTTTAATCCTTAAACCCAATAAAGATAACTAAAAAATACAGCCTTAGGCTCTAAAAAAATAAGTAAAGATATGCCTTAATGCCTGAGGAAACATATGGATAGGGGAAACGCGTGGATAGAGAAAAAAAGGGGGGCTACTTTACTGACTATCAGCAAAAAAAATTATTTTTTTTTTTATAAGAGCTACACCCTCTAAGATGTACCTTCTAAATCTTAAAAAGTTTTTATGTAAATTATTTAGGAAGCGGTTCAGGTGTAACCGGCGGCCTATTTGTGAGGTCGAAAGGGTCTGATAGTTATTCAGACAGATTAGTCTTTAGATACGGTGGGTATCTCCTAGCTGGCAGGCTGCGTTTTTAAAGTTATTTGACGGAGAGAATTAGAGACAGGATAGTGAAAAGGTACCGGACCCTGTAAAGGGGTTACTGAAAGGTCCTGTCATCCTTGGGTTAACAAGACTAAGTGGTGTGATATTTATCTTCAGATTGAATACTTACTTATATTTTTTTTTCTCACTTAAAGGTTCAGTAACAAATTTACTCTAAGAACTTTCTATTCAATAGAGAGGTTGAGATGGTCTGTGTAAGGTACTAAATCTAAATTCTTAGTTGAATGTAAACTAACTAGTTATTATTCATTTAATAAATAATTATTCTGGCTGTCTAGGTAGGTGTAACATAATGACTGCTATGATGAAAAAGGTTGGTTATAATCTTGAGAAACCAATTATATATAAAACCGGAAATAATAAATAAATTCATAATACGTAGAAATAAGCAAACAAAAGTATTTAAAAACCAAGATAGATTCTTACGGTGTGGTTACCCCTTTTACATTTGAAACATACCAGTGGAGGTTATACAGAAATTTGTAGGGAGGAATTATTAGAAACGCCTGCAGCATATCCCTCCTCTAGCACCCTTTTGGGAGGTGCTTATAGTTTAAACCTAAACAGCATGATAGGCAACTCACACAGATTTAATTTTGTTACATATATAATATTAAACGGTTACATTAAATTTACTTTGCGATTCCACTACGTTCTTATAAGTAATGGTGCCGGTATTTTGGCCAATTGGTTTTTTGCAGAGGTGATAGTTCTAAATATTCCTAATATGTTAGGTTCAAAGATTTAATGCTCTTATCTTAGGCACTAAGACACAATTTATGACTTTTAATTTTATAGGTTGTAATTCTGACATTTTTCCCTCCAACACTGTTTTAAGTGTCCCAAACAGCGATAGGCCTTTTTAATAGTGAATAGAAATGCTCTTTAACCAAACATCTTATTATTCCGTACGAACACCCGTATTTAATATTAGGCATAGGTTATAATAGACAATTACGCAGGAAACCTAACATAAATTGGGCACAAATCATCACATTTTTAGTAGTGGTCCTCAGAACTATTACGTGTTGTAAACTTAAAAGTAAAGAAATAGTCTAATAACATGTATATGTTTAATCATCTTGTTACTTTTCAAACACCCTATTATATTAGCTTATAATATAATTATATGATGCGTTTAGGAGGTGCACATAAGCAGTGGGATAGCTTGCGCACGAAAATATTCCTAACAAATATCTGGCCTTGCACCCATTTACTTACAAACTAAATAAACTATTGACCCGAACAAGACCAAATAACGATGAAGTGTGTTTTGAAGCTTTATTTTTCATGCCTGTAGGCGAATGCTGAAAAAATATGCAAAAAAACCCGTATAAATAAAAAATTTAGATACTGTTAAACTTAAACACCAATTTATTGTTCGTACAATTGGATAGTTAATTTGAACCATCTCTTATTTAGCGAATCTTTTATAAGAAACCTTTTATGAGCGCAAGCCTTGATATAAAAATTAAGGGGTGTTTATCTTATAAATAATTAGCCTAACGGTAATACTAGGTAAACGGTATTCATTACCCTAATAGCCCCCTTAAATCTTTCCTTTTTGTTTTAGGCCGACTTGATAGTTAATATATTACTAATTTCTATTTTGAAGTATGGGAGGGGCAATGCTCGTCCATTTTCTTGTTTAGACCAGGCAAGCTCATTATATTTGATTGGTTATGGTTAATAGAGGTTAAACATATAAAAGCAAGTTATTCATCTGTAAATAACAAACAATTATTAATTTATATAACCTGGTTATAAATTTTAAACACTGGCGGCAGGCGATCTAGTTGGGATTTTAAAGACTCAAAAGAGTCTAAAAAAGGATTCATATCTGAATTCTGGTAAAAAGTAAACCTTTTCCTAGTAAATCTAAGATAAGACGTTAGTACCTTTAATTTTCTTGATTTTTTTTATGCATAATAAGCTGCGCGTAGACAAGAATAAAAAATATTTTCGCACAAAGTCCGTGCTAATTCTAGGAGAAATAAATCTAAAGAAACCTAGGCCATTTTAATCCCCTTGGTTCAAAGGAAAAAATCTAAAGGACATTAATGCAATGATGAGTAAGATACAACAAGGTTTAAATAATCCTATGACGTAAAACTAGGTCGACACTAAATCTTAGCTAAATTAAGAGAGAAAAAGGGTTTATGGTTTGAAAATAGTGATTATGGCAGATATTATTCAAGAAAGTGCAAGGGAGCTGTAGTGTGTATTGAGAAATTTTTACATATAGACAGCATAACTATTTAAAAAATATATAGGATACAGATAAAGTATATAAAGTAATCAATACTTTTATGTAAATTGAAAATGAAAAAGGGGTTACCCTACCCTTTTCATATCTGCTGCAGTGAAACAGCACCTAGATCGGGTTTATCTTAGAAAATAAGATCATAAAATGCTTTACAAGGTATGCTAGGAAGAATAAGGAGGATCATCCTGATGCCATTTCAGTTGAAATTTAATTAGTGTGTAGGATGCTATTAAGTTTAGTGGGGCCGTTGATTATTTCTTATTCATTGGTTACAAACCCAACATAGTAGAAAGGGTAAAGTACGCTAGTAAGAAATCCTGTTGATTTACCCAGGGTTTCCTTGCAGATTAACATACAAGCTCATTTAAAAGATGTTACCAGTATTTATGATGAGGATTAACAATGCCCCCCACCTAAACCTCACACGCATGTCTGTAAGTTTACCTTACAAAGTAAATAATTAAGACTTAGCTTGTATATCGTCCTGTACTAGAACAAAAAATTCGCAAGTTAGCAAAGCTTTTATTAAAGTTTGAACAGTTTTATAATCCACTGCTCTGATATGGAATCAGCAAGGTGAAATATTGGCTTTATTAGAAAGGTAATTGTTAGTCCATTAGGCTCAATGGCAGACGCTATGAATACTTCCATATTTACGATCTTAGTTGATTCTGAAGATTGGGGCTAAGCGCCCCCCTTCTGTGCGTAGTGTAAGGCAACAGCAGGAATAAACTGCTTTGTAAGCGCCTTAAGCTTGCGTTCCCTGTATTTGTATTGGCGAAGCAAGGCCCTGCGCTGTACTAAATTAAAAAATAGTCCTATAATTTTGTAAATATTATTGGCTATTTTTGCGGGGCGGCAGCGTACCCATTCACGCAGAAGGTATGCATCCTGCCCTCTTAAAATTACTTAAGTTAATTATGTCCAACCTAAGTATAAATTTTTATACGCTACCAGCCATGGTACTTTTTTTAATTACTGTCTTAAGGTTGCTAACTATTATGCAAATTAGAAAATGCAAGAAAGACTATCATTTTCCTTTTTGGAGGGAGCCCCCTCACCCACAGAAGTGGCGCCTCCTACTCATTATTTTTTATAAATTAGCGATGTTAATTAGTGTAACTTTATATGAACAAATTCATTCTCCACACCTCCACAAAAATGAATTTAACCTACAACTATATTTCAATTAATTGAAAAAATTTTAGTTGTTTTTATGCTTGTCAGCTTATACTGGTAGGTAACCAATATATAACTATAGCTGAAAAGTAAAAAACTATGGCTAGATGGCAAAAGAAGATTAGGTCCTTATGCCTGTAGGTCAAAATAATGAGACTTTTTTTTTAATATTTTTATCATACGCTCTAGGTATATAAAGCTATTTTAAGCTTTATATAAAAACCCCTTTGTGGCGCAGCTACCACTTTTAAAGTAATTTAAATCAGATTGGTAAATATTTTTTATTTTGAACTGCTCCTTAATACATATTTTTATGGGTTTTGAAAGGGGAGGGAGCGTCAGAAATGGTAAGATTTATATATTGTACATTAAAAAATACATCCTAATATTTTTTGTGCTTGACTCGAAGGCCAGAAAAAGGTTGAGCTTAAAGAATTTCCTAGGCCCTTCGGGTCCCAGAGACTCGAATTAAAAAGCCATCTTTATTTAAATTTTGAACGATAGATTCATGCGTTTAGGATTTTTTTTTTTACAAAAAAAAATCGTAAAAACTACTCACGGTTGAGGTTAAATTTCGAAATTTTTCTGTGTTGAAATTTGCAATCTAAATATGCTAGTAAAAAAGATAAATTCTTACGTTTGCAGAGCAAAACATACTTACCCTCATTCCAATACTGAACTTTAAAAAGTAACCTAATTGATAATTTAAATCTTATGATTAATTTATATTAATATTAAACCTTAGACAACTAGAATCAAATTTTGTTACGTGCTCTGAAAGTATTATTATTTTAATCTCGCGAATATGTTAATGGGACAACCTAGTACTTGTTGTATGACAATCAGTAGTATTATATTAGTTATCTAAATTACTTACGAGGTGTTAGCTAGAGAACTTTTAAATGCCTTATTTAAATACATAGAGCTTGCGACTCCTCATAAAAAATTACTTTTTTAATAATAGATGGAATCTTTGTAACTTTAGAATACTATGTAACAGCGATGCCTGGGTAGAATTACTATCGTACATAGCTAAAAGGGTATGAATAACTAAAATATAAAGCAGATGATGTACTATATTAAAATTATATACAAATCTAAAAGGTACTAATAGCTAAAATCTTAAATAAAACACAGAGTAGCATTATAACTGAATTAGACCTAGATAGAATGAATTAATGGAAGTAATTAAAGGTAATTTATTATTTTAGTTATGAATTAAAACTTTAAAATAGAAAAATTTAAAGGAAAATATAATTCATTAAGGAAAATTAATTAGCTGTAGATATGAATTTATAATGCTTCATCTTAGTTACGTTTCACGATCCATTTACTACGTGGACAAATACAAAAGTTAGCTGAATATTTAATGATAGATTAGCTGGACCATATTAAATCAACTTGGAGATGCGCTAGCTAATAATAAAAAGGTGGAAAAATTAGTATTAATTATTAGCCGTGAATTAACCCAACACGTAGCGTTGCGCTGCGCTTAAGGGAAAAAGAAACCTTATTTTTAAATATGCCTAGGGGCGAAGCACAGCCAGTTACATATAATGTTTAGAATAAAAAAAGTTCATTACTAAACATAGATATTTAGCCTAACTATGATAAACCCCCTTTTATGGCCTTTATTAAGAAGCACTAAAAGGAATCTATAAATAAAGGTACTAAAAAAATTAGTAAATATTTAGGGGGACGCTTGTTACCTCATGAAAGAAAGACGTAGTAAAGCATTAGAGTATTTTTCAGCACGCACACTAAAAAAGTTTTAAGTAAGGTGTAAGATTACTTTACTCGGCCTTAGCAGTAGCGAAAACCTTTTGGCTAAGACAAGTCTATCCAAATTGCGGAGCACCCGTAGAGCTATTTACTAAAAATGTACACGGTAACTAATTACCATGGTCAGGTAATTGGACTCGAGGGTAAAGTAAACATAAAAAGATAATGCACGAAAGGAAATAGGCAATCCCGCAGCCAAGTGCCTAGTCAATATGGAGGTTCTCGACTAAATGTGTGAGGGTGGTTAAAGAGGCGTAGCTTGCTTAGCCACCCTTGTTTTAATGCTGTAAAGATATGTCAGACCGCTACTTGAAAACGTACGGGTATAAAAGTTTTATATCCGTGAAAATGGCATAGTTTGGTAATAATATTTGTACACTATTGGGAGAAAGTCCTAGAACTTTTATCTGTGTGTATATTCGCGCGAGGTAGTAACTCTACATAAAATGGATTAAAAAAAGAAAGAAATTCGTCATTACGGGTTTATTACAAGGCAGTCCGCAGAGGCTTCAAATTAATTTAAAAGGTATTTGTTTGCCCTCGCAAGCTATTTAATTTTTTATTTTTTTTGGTCCGGTAGTAACATTCAAACTTCGCTTTATTAGGTTACGCGTTTTACCACTTTGGTGGCTGGGAATTAGCGTTTTAGGTGATATGGAATTTGGGATACTATTTATGCTAGCTGTTTCATTCTCTCAGCTACCGTATTGGTTTATATTATTAGCGGGGATGAAATGTGGCTTAATAGTAAACTATGCTTATCTTAGGGCCTTTAAAGGAGTACAGCTCAATTAGATTAGATCTATGATTGTTTTAATAGTTTAGAATTATTAATCATAATATTGATAACAAATAGTTTAAATTAAATATAAACGTACAGTTTCAAAAAATATGTAGGATTGCTTTACCCTTTCATTTTGTATACTAAATAATAATTCTTTATGGGTTCTGTAGCAGAGCTAACACGACGCTCCCATCGGATTCTAGCTGATGCTATTTAGGAATTTGGTCCATAAAAGGATCACAAATTGCTGGAATGTCTTTATAAGAAAATCAGCTAGGTAAGTCACTTAAAGGTAAATCTTTCCAGAGACTATGAGGTGATTCGTTTAATTTTAAATATTAAACAAAGTATTAGTCCAGGACTTATATGAGAGAGTAGTATTGAATACGAATTATATATCTACACTTGATACAGAGCCTAATCTTATTATTAACGTAGCCGGAGGCCTTATAGAGACTAAATAATATGTTTGTACGCGCGCAATACTACAATTTTTTTTCTGCGGCTAGCACAGGAAGTAGCCCGCAAAAAAATATACAGCTATAAAAAAATACACCTATACTAAGAGGTTCTATATCATTAAATCAGCAGCATTGACGCCTTTAATTATACCCGGGACCGATTAAATGCTATGGCCGATTGTAATAGTATAAAAAAATTATATAAAGCTTGTTATAGTTCACATAAAATAATATTAAAAAAGGGACAAGGAGGTTTCTATACTACCTTTTAAATGTAAACGATATACATAGGGTTGTGCAAAAGGATTATTTATCTTAATGAACAATTAAAATGTTATATTAATTAAGAAATTTATTGCAATTTTTTTTCCTGCCTCAGCCGCTAGCTTGGTGCTAGGGGAAAACAACAGCACAAATAATGTAAAACTAGCTATAGCAATGTTAGGAATATCTAAGGTTAGTGTATGGAGCGCAAGCTTCTTAAATAATTATTTGAATTTATAAAAATATATATACATTTGAAACCACTAAAGTAGACACAATTCATTTTTCTTATTTAATTTTAAGCTATAGTGATAATAACCTTCACTCTTTATACGGTTGTAAATAATTATAAATAGAGGCTACCCTTTTGCTTACTACGGAGTAGCTCTTTACTATCTAGTAGGCAGTATTATACCACCTCCAATCCTTGTCCTACTAATATTAAACCTCAAAGTGATTTTAAGTCTGATTTTTAACGGAAAGATTCTATAACATCAACACAAAGTCTATTAAAAGGTGAAAGGGGAAGGTATTTATTATGATCAAATATCTGTGAACAGTAACCAGATATATTTGACATGTACGAAACCGACTTCTTTAATAAGACGAAATGAGCCCTAAAAATATAAAAATAATTCTAAGCGTGCTTTAGCCAACGCACGCACGCCACGCACAAAAAGCTTCTTATTAAAGATGGTTGTGAATAAAGTTTTAAGTAATTTATACAAGTATTTTACAATAACCAAGGAAAAAGAATTAACCCCAATTTTTAACTGAGCTAAAACTACGTTATATTCTAAATGAAATTTAAGGATACTTATTTATAATTTTTAGGCTATCCCTCACACATAATATTAGGGTGGTTATCAAAATACTATGAACTAGATTTAAAAATTAGGTAAACCCCGGTAGGTTTAAATCCTATTAGTAAAAGGCGCCGATTATGAACGCCAAGGCTAAGATCGAGTAAAGCAAAGGATAAATACCTTTTTAGGTCGTAGAAAATAGATATTTAAACCCAGATGGCACTATAATTATAAATTTAATGACAATGTAAAAGTTATACGCTTAAAATGATTTTAAATACACTAGGGTACAGTAGGATAGCGCCAAGCCTTTAAAATATAAGTTATATACAGATTTACTAATTTTAACCTAGAAATTTAGTAGGCTAATTTAGTATCGGCCACTGGCCTTCGTAACACAAATCTATCTTTTGCACATTATAAAAACCAAAAAAAAATAAAGATCAAACACGGAATCATGATTAGTTAGCGGATTTATGACCGACCACGCGGCTGTATATAATCGTTTTCTTCTTTTTTTTAGCGAATAACTGCTAGTCAATTTATTAATGGGTATATATTATTAAGTTTTTTTTCTTAGGTGGGTTATTTAATACAAATCGATTTTAGTTTTATATATTTGATTCAATTCAGTTTATACATGCATTTTATTTTGAGTATAGGATGAACTACATCTACCAGAATATTTACACCAAGACAATTTCTTAACTAGTTCCTATGTAGAAGGGTTATTGTCCTAAGGTTAACTTTTAGGTCATTTAAAAAGCCTCAATTTGGGTAAATTGTATTTTATTTGGTGCCGGGGCTCTCTATTCCTAGAATTAGATTTCGACCAGTTGGAATGTACTTCTGTTGAACTGTCTTATCTCTTATAATTATTTTTGATTTTAATTATCAATACCTTCTTTATTATTATGTTTGGGGGTATATTTTATAAAATTAAATTTATTTTCTAATTAAAGATCTTTAAATTATGAGTCATACCCGTAAAAGTAGCAGTATAACGAAATGACATAAAATTAATATATGGAGCTTGCAAAGTCGTATATGGCTGGCTCATTTGTTTTGTATTGCTTAGAAAGAACAAATTAGAACCCGCGCTAGCTGTGCCAACCGTCTACTAAAAAATGTAACACCTAAATGAGTATACCTAGTGGTAAGAATATCCACTTATATCATTAACAAGATATCTATTAGGGAGTTTTAGGTTGCTGTGCTTCCTGCTTTAATTAAAAATAGCGGCGGTATCCCTTTATACCTCAGGGGCACACGGCAAGCCCCCCGTTTGCTGTGACTAAATCGGAAGGCTACTATATAAGGGTTGAGGAGTGCTTTATGTTTATTTATCTATGCTTTTGAAGGCTCTGCCAGAAAAAAATATTTTTTCGCACAATTAAATCTTTGAGACTCAGCTATTGTTGTGAGCAGCCGCCGCTTGGCCTGTGTCTTCGCCGCCTGAAAGCAACAAGAAGAAATAGTGCAGATTATTCCCTTTGAAATTGGCACCTGGTCCATGGCTAGGCATTGCATAGGCTTAAAACTCAAAATCTAAAGTTCCCAAAGGACAGTATATTTTTCAATGTATTATCCTTTTTTATAACCTACCCTTGGTTATGGGTGCAATATAATATCTTAGTATAAACTCCTCTTATGAAAAAAAAATATTAAAAGCTTTTTACGTAGGCTCCAACCTACCTCAAAAATTTAATAGTTAACTTATAACTAAGTGAATAAACTGATTATTTATCTTTCAATTAATTTTCCCGCATAGGGGTATTTAATAATAGTACTAATTCAATATTTCAATATTAAAAACATTATAACTATTTCAATAAGTTGATAAATTTTTTTGGCTATATGAATGGTATAACGGAATGCTTTAGTTAATTAATTGACATAATAAATTCCTGTAGCCGTTCATTTATCAAAATTGAGGTTCTATAGAAAGAAAATAAAAAATCTTATATTAGTAATAATCTAGTTGTTAAAAACGTATTATTAGCCGTATTTATGACATTTAGATAAATGTTATCTTATATTCTTTGAAAGTTATCTTACCTCCTTTACATTTATATAGTAGGTTATTTGGGTCATGATAATAAATAAGTGCTAGGGTCCTATTTTTTCTTAATTACATTAGAGCTCATTATGTCTTATGTTTTCTATATTCAAATATATTCCATCTACTGTGGGTAATGTTCCTTTGATTTTGATCTTAGTTTACATTAAATTTAGAATTATAAAACACCAAATACATTTTATTTGTAGGGAATTTATAGCGTTGCTTGTAAAAACCCGGTATTATGGGTTGAATAATTGACTATAAAAGGCACGCGTGGGAGTGCACCCGCTGGAGGTAGTATTTTTAGCGAGGATTGTTCCTTAAACAGTTAGTCTATATGGTTATATTTTCAGACTAATTTTACCTATAACTGTCATAAAGAGTTCATTAGATTAACACTTTTTTATAATTTATGTTATGGGACCTAACTGTTCTATATGGCTGTTTAAGTACCTATTAGAAACTCCAGATATTAAAAAAGAGTTAATTCATTATTTTTTCAGTTGCGATCTCAATGCTTATACAGTAATTACTTAATAGTGCGTTTTGGTAACACTAACTTCAAGGGTGTAGAAGGTTTATTTATAATTAGGATCTGCGACAACGGATTTGGTATCAAGTGGTCTTTTTGTTTTGCGCGGGGGGGAAGTTTTAAACGATAGACTGGGACTAGATCTATATAACTTCTAACAGGGCTTAGCTAAATTAATGCCTATATTGTCCTATTAGTCTTTTTTGATCGTATGTTTAAAGGTAATTGTGGTACCACCTTTTTAACTTTCTAATTTCATGGGGAAGTTCTATCTCTATCGGTTATACTGAAAAGATTAACCATATTATGGGGATTCTTTGGTCTTAAAACTGATTGTATATCAGCAGCGCTATTTCAATTATGATGTTTAATCGTATATCCATTCTCGTGTTCATTTGACTAATATTCCTAGAACAAAGGTATTTGATTGTAAATAAAAAGAGAATTCGTGAATATTATTGGGTTAGTTCTTTGTTGACAGTAATTAGGATGATAACCTGGTTATGATCAAGTACGGACCATATAACATTATTCTGGTTACTAATATGCTTTATAGCTAATAAATTACCTTCTTAATGTGTAACTATGAACAATTAGATATCTTCTGGTATAACAGCGTTATTATAAAATTGCCCTATAACGAGGAAAATTCCTTTCCTTGTATACACAGGAGACAACCA
>JACYFI010001857.1:0-10574 GCA_020975735.1 Ophiocordyceps xuefengensis | reverse complement strand
TGGCATACTTCTGTTGTGAATAGGGTTGCTGCATGCCCCCGTCAAAATAGCCATAATGGATTTAACAAATTTTAATAGACTATTATTAATAGAAGGCCGCAGCCTTTGCTTCCGCAATGCAAATACTCAAGGGGAACGCTTAGCTTTTTAGCGCTTAAGCAAGCAAGTATTCCTACACGCTTTGCTGCACTAGGCAGCAAGAGGCGCTAGCCCAACTCAGATCGTCACTAATCGAATAATTTAGAAGGTATTATACTCTGCCTATTGAGCTTAATGACACTCTAGAAAATTCTTTATCAAACAACATACGTGTCTAAACCGCTATTCATTATCAGGCAGACTATTAAAATTTCAACTTTTAAAGGTAAAAGCTTGCATAACTTTGCGATTTTTTTTGTCATAGACAGGACGTATCCAAAGTAAGTTATATTATTATTACTTTTTGTATAAAGGGTAACTGTTACAAAGCCGTGATCGGTTTAGGTTGGGCTTGTTAATCCTTCCATTCTAACTACCTGTACATCTCTTTATTAGCTGTTGGTATATTCTGAATGAGAAAACCTTGGGGTAACAAGGATTTCTACTAGCTAACTGTAGCCTTCTATAATGTTTTGTAAGACATGTATAAAGATTAATCAAAGCGCCAGCTTACCCCTTAAATAGATCCTACACTACAATTAAATTTCATCCTGAAAATGCATCAGGGATAGTCTCCTTTTCTTTTCTAGGCATACCTTTAGGCCTTTTATTGTCTTATTTTCTAAATAACCCGATTCTGGGCATGTTTCACTGCAGGAGAATGAAAAAGGGTAGGTATACCCCGTTTCTTTTTTACAATTAAGGAATAAAAGTTATTACTTTATATAGTTATCTTCCAATAACTATTTTGTAATAGTTATAGCGTTCAAATCGTAAATCCTTTCAAATAGGAATACGCACTCCCTTAGCACTTTTAATATATGCCGTTAACTATTGTAAACATAAACCCCCTTTACTTCTTTAAATTTAAGCAAAGATTTTATCTCCCAAACCTATTATTTTACTGTACATAAGGAGTATTCAAAACCTTTTTCTAATCTTTTATTCGTATATGTCAAGAATTCCTTAGATTTTTCCCTTTTAAACATGGATTAAAATTGGACTAAGTTTCTTTAGATTATTTTTTCTCTAAATTTAGCGGACTTTGTGCGAAAAACATTTTTTATTCTTGCTAGGCAGCTTATCTTCAGTAGCATTAAAAAATCAGAAAATAAAAGTCTAAGTCTACTTAGTATGTTACCAGAAAAAAGGTTTACTTTACGGTAATTCAGATATAAGTCTTTTGCTTTTTGAGGTCTTTAAGATCCACATACTAGAACGCGCCCCAGGGTTTAAATTAATTAACCAGTTTATATAAATTAAGATAATGTGTTATTCTACAGATAATACTTTGCTTTATATGTGTACTCTCTTATACCAAACGCATATAAAATAATGAAGCTTGGCTGGCTCTAAAAAGAAAAATGTTGAGCTTGCGCCCTCCCCAATATTCAAGATAGAATTTAGGTATTAACTATTATCGGGCTAAACAAAAAGTGAAAGTATGTAAGTGGCTATTGCTAAAATCCAATACCCGTTTACCATAATTACCGGGTAAACGCTGACTATTTTACTAAAGTATAAATATCAAACCCTTATTATTTAGTCATTCGAGGTTTCGCTCAATAAGATAGTTGCTTATTAAAAGATTTAAAATAGAGATGGTTTTCGAACATTTAATAACAGTCCCAATTTGTACGTGACAATAAAATTGTGATTTAAATGTTACAGTAATTAAATTAATATTTTTACTGTTTTTTCTTTTGCATATTTTTCTAGCTATTGCCTTACAAGGCATAAGAAGGAATAAATGCTCTAAAAACATCGTCATCATTTATTTGAGATCTTGTGCCCGGGAAGCAATAGTATTTAGTTTTGTAGTAAATGTGGTGGCAAGGCCAGGACTATTTGTTAGAATTATTCTTTACGTGCGCAAGGCTTATCATCCTTTTGAGCACTCAACTAAAACGTCATAATTATTATATTTATAAGCTGAATGATATAGGGAGAATTAAAGTAACAAGAAAGACTAAATATCACCATATGGTTATAGGACTATTTCTTTAACTTTTAAAGTTACAACACTATAGTCTCTGAAGGATCCTAACTTAAAAAATAATGAGATTGTCCCATATTTATTGTAGGTTTCCTGGCTAAGCCGTCTATTTATTACTGCCTTAAAATTTAAATAGGGTTTCTAGCGTTATAGTGTTGTTAAAATTCCCTTATCTCTATGAAAAAGGCCCTTACTGCTGGAACTAAAAAGTGCTTTGGAAGGAAAAAATGTAAGATTAACAACCTAAAATAAAAGGTCAAATTGTGTCTTTTAAGCTAATGATAAAGGATCATATTGACCTGACGCATTTTAGGGAAACAGAAATATCACCCTGGACAAAACCTTGCAAATACGGCTCCCTACTTTCAAAACGTAGGGAAATTGCACAAGTTATATTTAATGTACCCGTTTAAATTATAGATGTTATCAAAATTTAATCTTTTTTGAATTGACCTTATCCATGCTGTAGGTAAAATATATAAAGCACCCCCAATAAGGGGTGCTCAAGGGATATTGGCTCTGCAGCTTCCTATACTTTCTCTACACACTTTTCTTATACCTCCCTGGGGTATGGTTTGCTAATTGGTAGAGAGATAACCCCCGTAAAATTATTGATCCTCGTTTTTAATAAACTTTTTTTTTGCTTATTCTCTCGCTACTAAGGTTTTAATTATTTATTTCCAGGGTCTTTTAATACGTTTAATTGTTTTATCTAAAGATTTATATCTACTTTTTTTTATTCATTACATGTAGTTGTTAAGCCTACAAAGCCAGACATAAGTTATTTATTAAACTTTATTTGATAATATTAGTTACAAACAAGTTATTTAGGTTTAACCTTCTAGGCACCAAGAGACATACTCACCTCTCTATTTGAATTGAAAATCTTAAGGTCATTTGTTATGACCTTTAAAAGGAAGAAAAAATTAGTAAGGCTATCGCAGATCTGAAGAATAATACTATCGGCAACACTTATTTTTTAAGCATCAGGAAGTATAAGGGAACCTTTTCATGGGGTAACCCTTTACGGGGTCGGTTCACACTTTTCGACTATCTTTCTTTCTCCTCACGTCCAAATACTTTGAAAATACGCCTGGCACAAAGCTTAAGGAAGATACCCGCACCGATCAAAACGTAATTTTGTACTTGAATTAAGGTAGTCAAACCTATTTGATTCACAGATGGCCGCCCTGTTAAACTGAAACCGCTATTTCATAAATAGATTTACCATAAAACTTTTTAAGATATTAGAGGTAACTTATAGGGTGTAGCCTCTCTATTACAAAAAAATATTTGTTTTTTGCAACATAGCAGACTGAAAGTAGCCCCCCTATTTTTTTATCCAGCGTTTCCTATCATATTCTCAGGATAAGGAGTAACTTACTTAAATTTTTTTAAGGACTTAAGGTCTCGTTTTTTAATATCTTTTTATTATTTAAAAGATATAAATTTAGAGGAAACTTTTTATTACTTCTATACTAATCTTTTCAAAGTATTTGAAGATCATCCGAGGAAAAATTTTTCCTTTTTACTCTTTTTTTTATTATGCCTTTGGTTAAAATTTTTTTTCCCTGTTCTTTAGTAAGCGTTGTAATTTCAATCTCCTACTTCTTAATTGATCTTCTGAAAAAATAAACTTTGTCTTAGTTTCTATTAAATATTTTGTCGTATTTCCATTTTCTACTAAGGCCCTTAAAAAGGATTTTCGAGCGTGGCAGTAGGCTCAGAACCAAATCATATTTAAAATCATAGTATGAAACGTTACAAGTTCGTATTTTAGTAATTTTTGTTTCATCTCTGAAGCTTTTTTTTTATCTCTTTAAGATCTTGTGTCCAATATAGAGAATCTTAAGTATTTTTGACGTTTTTCTTAGGGGATTTATTATTTGATAAAACCCTCTTTTATTATTAAATTCAATATTTTAAACCCTTTTATCACTCATATCATATTGCAAGCTTAAAGAATTAAAGAAATTCAATGATAGGCTCAGAAAAAAAGAATTACCATTATAGGTTAAATGAATATCAATAACAATAGCCAATATAAATTATTTCAAAGAATAATTAATTAAAGAGTCGGTTTTTCTTGAATGACTTTCTTTTTAATGAAAAATTCATGAGTTGAAATAAAATTAATCAGATATTTATAGCGATAGTCAAACAAATATGATATAAATAATTATAAAAATAATAGCTATCACTACTATAACTACCTTTAAGTATAAAAAACTATCTAATATAACAAACATTAAAGGTTTATTTTGGTATTTTATAACTGATTCCCCTGCGTACCATGGGCGAGGGCTGCTTCACTAAGGGTGCTTCTGAGGATAATGAAAAAAAATCCGCCAGCACATATAAGGTAAAATCTTAAAAAATTCCTTTGTCACGGTGTCTCGAAGTCCACAGCTCGGAAAAATTTCAATTTTGTACATATTTTTCCCTATGCGTGTCCGAGGTCCAGCAAGGCTGCCGCCTTACCTAGAAAAAAATTATAACAGCAACAATTTATAACTTAGATGGGGTGTCAATCTTATATATGAAGATGGCAAGTATTGCAGCCGAAACAAGATAAACATTGACTTCTAGCATATTTTAAAAAAACAAGTAGGCAACTTAAGCTTCGGATACAAATATATACCAACGTGATACATGTAATATAAGGGGGCAAAATGCCCCTTTTATTGACTATCTCTTTCATTTAAGAGCTCGCAGGTTGCAAAAACGCAAATTTTGGAATAAAAGAAACTCTCAGGTTCTCAAAGGATTTCAGTATTGAATTCATTCTTAAACAAACATCTTGAATAAATTTATCTTCAATAGTATCAAATTTTGAAATTTTTTATAAATCACGGAATAGATAAAAAATTTTCTTAATTAAAGCTAAAACTCTTATAATAATTATAATCAGAAGTAAATCATTTTCTCATAAAACTCTCATACAAAATTCATTGGTTAACTGATTGACCAATTTAAAAGTTATAGGATTTGCATTTTTCTATTTTTTGTATATGTGTATACAATCAGGGGTATTAAATCATTAAAGGCATAATTTAGATTGTAAAAATTTTTTATGCTCTAAACTTTGGAGAATTTTAGATTCTATTCTATTACAAATAGAAAATTAAAAAGACCTACTAGAACCTTTCGCATCAATTAACCATGAAAAAATAAGAACATAACTTTAATATATAGTCGGTTCTATGAAAATCTATTTCATATAAATACACAAAGCTTTTTCTAAAAACTATCACACTTAACATTCTAAATAACCATTTAATTTATTAACTAGATAAATACATAAATATTTTTGTTCATTATGATACTCTATTATGTAGAAATAAAATTTATTTTTTTGCTTTGATTATTTTTTACCCATATGTAAAGCGGTTTTGAAACTGTTAAATTCTTATATCTCCATTATGCAATCTAATTCGAATAGCTTGTCAATACTCATTTTTTAGGAAGGAAAGATTTCTTAAACCAAAATTTCCTTTCCATCTATTATTCCCCGCAATCAAGAACAAAAATTAAGTATAGCTGTTACTCCCTTATTATAGTTTAGTATAAAATACTTTTTTGGTGCGCGTCGTTCAGCGCGAACGTTTATTTTTCTTTGTTGATGTCCGCTCGCCTGGTTCAGTATGTAATTTATTATTATAAGAAAAATAACAATGCAAGCAAAAATTTGTAGAAAAGGAGACATTAAATGAATTGACTGTATAGTTCTCTAGAATGCCATGCATAGTTTTCTGTGATTGTAATTAAAATTCTAAGTTTTTCAGATTTAGAATATCAGTTAATTATTTATTTCACTATTTAATAGAAGATTAAAGGCTTCTTCCCTTAGATCCTAGTAAACATACGTAGATAATTATATATAAAATATGTAAATTAATTTACTGATAATATAGTTTTCCACTAGGCGATATATCCAAGTTGAGAATAATGAAAAATGTATCAGCCATTTGGCAACTACGTAGTAGTCGTTAAGTTGCTCAATTATTTATATAAACCTGTCTCGCAGTGTGGATCGGACTATAATTTTCAAGATTTAACTAATAAACTTGATGTACACTTTAGGTCTCCTAACAGAAATCCCCTTACTCGATTAATAAATTGTGAAATTTAGTTACTTTGGTTTTCCAGGTATTACCTTAAATGGGGGAGGGTTACATTTTTCAATACCCTTTTACAATCTTTTCGACATAAAAGAAAACTAATAAGCGTTCACCGTTAGAAAAATTTAATATAATAATATTTACCGAGACAACACGATGGAATTCTATACGGGTGAAATGACCACACCGGGACAACTTCTAAAAGAATTTTTTTGAATTTGCTTAAAACAACTCGAAACTTTTCTCCTAACCAAAGATGTTTAGGTACAGATGTTGCCCCTATTTTAGCTTAATGCTCTTTTTTGTATACTTCTATACAAAACTAGTACGTTATTTCAAAGGGTTACAAACTTTATTGAATACTATTAAAAATACTGAGTTTAATTAATCTATTAAAAGAGACGTCTTAAGTTTTTCCCCTATTTAGATAAAGAATATGCTTTCTGATCTCACGATAGAAAAACACCCTCCCGCTTCTATAAAACCAGAATAATCAAGTCTTTAAATAGTAAAAAGTACGTGCCCTAAAATTAGCATTTTATAACATAATTGCTCTGATTAAATTTAGCATCTCTTGTGGAATAATATTTTCTATACTGAAGGTTTAGTTAAGCATGGTTTTAATATGGCAATAGTGCGATTTTTTTGAACATTAAAGGAGGCTAAAAGTTATCCAAATGAATTTTGTTTATATTTTCAATAATTCTTCCTTTTTATTTACAAAACTCAAATAACACAGGCCTCTCTTCACAAGTGAATCTTAACAAGTTTTTCTCACCTTTACTAAACTTAGCAATTCTCAAGCCAAGCCATTATTATAAATTCAGAATTTAGTTAGATAATTTATACTGTCTTGATTTGTCAAGGACTGGTTACCTAAATGGTTTACTTGAGCATACTACCGCTCACCGTCCATCTAGCCCTTACCTCAAAACATTTTTCTATAATATGTTTTTTAAGTTATTGTTATCCATAAATCATTATAACTGCCAATATTAACACTAAGACATAAGAATTCTTGCTTATCTGTTTGATACATATCAAAGATGGTAACAACTTAATCCTAAATTTCAAAACTGTAATCGTGGGAATGCTATATCGTTAGTGACACAGCATTGGCCTAACACAACTCCACTTACGAATTAAATTATGAAATTAAATTGTAATCTTTCGTACAATAATAATTTTATGTTGTATTTTCTGTATTTAAATGCACTTTCTTTATAGTGATGTTTGATTTAAGTTTAAGGTATTTAGACTGCCGTGTTGTTACTTCCCATGTACGTATCTTTATAAGTTTATATCCGCTCGTAACGAAAAACTCGCCTTTTTTTTATCAAGGTTATTTTTGTTTTAGTTATCCACAATTTTTTTACATTTCATTTTAAGAATTTCAGTCTTTTTATATTCGGTATGATGTCTAATATTATCGGGCTATAGTCAATACCATCACATCTAAATAATTTATTTTCTTTATATCACATCTACTAATGTAGCGTGATTAGATTTTGAATTAATTTGGATAATGTTAGTAAAGATTGAAAAAATATTAACTAGATAACTCTCTATAACAGATTTACTTCAATACTGGGATATGCAGAACTAGCATTTTTACATTCTTCTCTTCCTCTTAAAGGAATGGTTTTTTATGCCAACGTACATATAAAAGATTATTCTCCTTCCTGTTAAAGTCTAACTATGAGACCTTTTTTAGTTTTGTAAGGTAGTGTACTTTATTTTTAGGCTAAAAGAGAATAACAGTTTTTTGTTCTTCTTGTATGTAATAACCCCGTCCGGAAGGAATAACCTTGTTTTCCAGTTACATTTAATAGGTAAGAACAAACTACATTTGGTTATGATATGAAGTTCTTTATTAGTTGGTTTTTTGGAATATCTACATATTGTATATTCAAAGGAGAATATATCATTATCGTATTTAAGTAAAGGCTTTTAATTTAAGGCCATTATTAAGGTTTTGTCTTACTTATTTAAAGATAAGCAAGATTAAGAAGTTTTTCATTCTATAGCTAAATGGGGTATGAGCTTCCTATGTATAGTGTTTATTTATATTTATTAATTAACATATACACCGATTATGACTTTTTCTTATGTTTTAATAATTAAAGTCTATCTTTTCCAAATTACTGATAAAGTATTATAGATATAACCTGATTCTAGCGGCCAAGCTCCCTCTTTTTTTGTCGACAGAGATTAGACTTTGGACTTATTCTCTGGTAACTGTTAAATTAATTATATTTTTTATTCAGGCGCTATCGCATTACACGAGAAATACTTTACTTTCTTTAATGGATAGGTTTAGTGCTTCTAAGGGATCCAATAAGAAATGTCATCTGTTGGTTTTCCTGGCTGTTTTGTTCAAAATTACATAGATTGTCAGCTTTATTCTTAAGAGAATTAGTATGTGCAATTGTATAGAATTTTCCAGCATTTAGTAATTTGTAAGGGAGAGACTAAGTGGATTTTAACCCTCCGAATGAAATATAAAAGACGAATCCTAATGAAAATAACATTGAATGTTGTCATTTAATAGAACCCACCGTAGACGTGGGCATCAACCAAGAAAAAAAATTTTTTTATTCCCTTTAGGAACCTGCAATAATTAATGTTGCAGCTGGTGTAAAATAAGCTCTAGTCCAAAATGGACAGTACCATAAGTTCAATAAATGAGTAGCTACCAACATCGGGAAGCTTTCTCAGAAACCAAAGAACATACCTATATTTTACAATAAATTTTTGAAAACCATGTGCTTCTAGTAATAAGAATGCTTTTATTCCCTGGAGGTTAACCTCTGAATTCCCTCTTTCGTGTGTACTCTAAAGGTGTGAAAACATGTACCTGCTAACGTTTTAGGCAGCTTACTCCCTGGAACCTAGACCTAAAATGATGTATTTGCATACCTCAGGATAACAGCTAGGGTGGGAAAAAGCAAGGACGCTCGAATACCTAATAAGGTTAAAGAAGGATACTATTTAAATGCTTATTGGACGTTGCTATATTTTTTTCTGGTGTTTTTATATTTTGTTTAGCTATTGGTGCAGTGCCAGTGTTATATTTTTTTTGCCCAGCTAACGTAGCTTGACTTATACAAAAAAAAGTAAGGAATTCCCCCCTACTAAGCTAAAACCCGTGCTTATGTTTCCCCCGATCTCCTTTCAGATAAGCTTTAAGCACCTCTCTATTATGGAAAATGGAAAAACTAAGTAGCGACGAGAAATGCAACCTTTTTATTTTCTTTGTGCACAGAAGTAATACGAGTGCGTGAGTTAAGCTGGCCAAGCTTCTTATTTTCTGCGCCCGTGTGGTAGTTTCTGCTCCGCCCCTAAAATAAGGCCGCAGTAAAAATAAAATCAGGAACAGTACACTGGAGCATCAAAGAAAAGTTTCTTATTGTTTTTGTCTTATTGTATTAATTTCCTTGCGTCCTGTCTCCCGAAGATCCTTAGTGCAATTAACTTTATAATTTTTTTTAATACCTTTTACTTTGGAAATGCTTTACCTTCTCTAAATCTATTTCTATATACTTTTTCTAACTTAATAAAAATTTGCATATTTTCAACAAAAACATGATACTTATCGAATAAACTTATTAAACGAGGCTGTTGTGGGGGATAAAATCGCGAAAGCTTTATAGAGACCATGTATACCTGAGGCTAATCTTGATAATATCACCCGTTTTTTAAACGATAATGTATAAGTTTCTATAGTGTAATTTATCTTTTTGTTTTATAGAATATCTAATCTGACGCTATTCCACTATTTCATCTCTTTGGGGGCTTTTTAAAAAATTAATATAGAAACAACATGAGCCTTGACTCAACCAAGCCTAATCAAAAACTTGATCCTCAAGATATCTTTTTAAAGGGTAACATTCAATATCTTCAAACAATATTTACTGTAATTAAGCCGAAATCAGTTGATATACTTAAGATCAGTACAAATTTAACCCATTTATTTAAAGATAAGCATAATAACATACCGTTGTTTATTTTTACAAATATATTTTACTCCTTTTTTATCTTCAATTTTATCTATGACGACCCATCCCAAATTGTTTTTCTAATATAATGTGCTTAATTGCTATTTCCAGATTGTTGAAAACACATCTGCAAATGTTTTTTACACCAAAACTCATCTTACCTCTTATTCTCCTGTAAGAAATAACCCAATTCCCTAAATCTGGAGATTGGTTTCTATATTTGATGAAATTGATCAGAATTCAAGGAAATTGTAATTTAATATCAGTATTTTTTTTAGTGATTTGCCCTTGGCTATTTTACGAATTAATGGTCAAAAGTTA
>JACYFI010001856.1:0-14348 GCA_020975735.1 Ophiocordyceps xuefengensis | reverse complement strand
GAAAACAGAAGGCGCGCCAAGGCCGCACTAAAGGTGTGTTTAAGTTTTTCTATTATTAAAAGAAAATATTATAACTAAACTCCAATGATAAGGATTAAACGGATAAGATAGTTAAACACTTTAAAATTCTGTTATACCCTTTAGAAAGCAGTAGGTTTTGCTATATCTGCCTTTAAAAGATATAATGTCTTCTTTATTCCCTTTTATTTAAAAATTTCCATTAAAGGATGCACTACTGTCGGTTCAGCAGACTCTTTTTTGTTTGTAAAGGGCTTTATTTATTAAAAACCTCATCTCTTTTTTGTGCATACTTTAATTTTTTCTTGCGGTGTTGACGAAGTATGCCGCACAAATATATACAGGCATAATGCTGGATATATTGTAAAAACGTTTGTTTTTAATAGCGCATAGCAAGCTCTGCCATGCGCACACACTAAAAGTATCTCTTTTAGTTTCTATGAGAAAAGTTCAAGTAAACAATAAGTATCTACGTTGTCTAAATTAGGTAAGACAAAAATTTTGGTGTTTAGTCCTTGCGGTGGTTCCGGGAAATGCACCTCGAATAAATTTTTGGTGGCTTAAGCGAAGCACGCCCTATTTTAGAACTAGGTGGTTCTAGACACTTTTCCATAATATAGTAGATGTTTGTTCTATCGCCGCTACAATAATAGAGGTAGTGTCTGTTTTAGCAGTATAATAAGTATAAAATGATGGGGCTTAACGCCACCTAAAAGAAAATCCGTTTTGTATACTATTCAACGTAGCAAAAGTAAATCAAAAATCTATTTATATAAAGGCAAAATTGCTTTGCAGTGGGCGGGAAGCCCCTGCGACAAATAAAGGAAGAATATTGATATAAATTATTATGGTGCTAGCTTGCATTCCGAATGATTAGAAGCCAAGCTCGCCTAAATATATAACATATTAAAAAGATATGCGAATTCACATTTTGGTCTTGAACATTTCAAACGAAACTCTTATTAAAGAATTTTACTAAAGATCGTAAAATTCAGGCCCAGAAACGCTTTTTAATAATTCTCAAAAAAGCTAAGGTAAGTTCTCTAATCCTTATGCGGGGCATATGCTGAGGCAAAAAATTAACCCATTTATTAGCAAACAGGCTTTGTAACAGTTATAGTAAATAAAAGAATAATATAAACGATACCCCCTTAAAATGCAGCAAAATAAAGACATGTGAACACTCCTAGTTTAATAATTGTAAAGAATAAGAATATTATTATTAAGGAGCTTGCGCCGTACATTATTTCTTCTGGCTGTTTTCAACAGTAGCGCTTCATTATGCTCTAGCTCTAAGGCGTAGCCTAGGCTTAGCCACCCTGCATCTCCTTTCTGGGTAAAACCATGCACTAAAAAATTATTAAGAATAAAAGTATAAATTACTTATTTATTATTTTTTAGAAAAAATTTAAATATACTAAATCATGAATTTGGGGTTGAGATTAAAATAATTTTTTATTATAAGGTTAATTTGTTAGGCTCAACGTGAGCCAACTACTTGTGGTGTAGATAGGTCCTGCGGGTGTCGAATCCAAGGTTTTAACCTTTGTCACTGTTTTATAAATATAAATAATTAAAATAGAAGTAGTAATTTAAATATAGATTAATCAATAGGTTACTGGGATACGAGTCTGTTTTTATTATATAACAAAGAAAGCACAGGTATGGTAATGGGTATAAAGCGTTTGTTTATTATATAGGGATAGTAAAAACAGATCAACCTATTTGGTGAACGATGAATGTTAAAGCAATTGTTTTTGGTCATATGCAGAGATGCAAGATTCTTTACACAAATTAATCTTCTTTTAAAGGGTAGGTTACTATTAATAACTAATTATGTATTTACAACCAATAAAGTCCATATAACGGACTAAAGATATATTCAAGGGTTGTTGGTTGGTGAACATACATGAACACTTTAGTTATCCTGTTAAGAAGAAGAAAAAACAAATAATCATTTTTCTTGCTTGCTTAACTGGCTGGGCAGTGCTAAGCTGGTGGCTGCGAGCAAGGCAGTAAGGCATTTTTATTTACTTGCTATCGCCCCCCTGTAGGGCTAAAACAAGCCATAAAAGTTGAATTAAAATCTCGAGCCTTCGCTTGCTAGCCTTCGTCAGCCTAAAAAACTACCTTAAATAAAAGGGCTTTTACCTAAACTTTTATTTCCTGGTTATCTTCGTTAAAGAAGACCTAAAAAGAGTTTTCACCTATATCAGACAATTAACAAGATACAGGGTTCGTCTTAGGTTGTCAGTGAACCCTCACCCAACAGAGATGGAATCAGAGTAAGGTTGCATTTATTATGTAGATATACAAAGAACAAGATAAAAAATTAGTGTAGGTAAACATTCAAGAGATACAACTTGTTAAGGTGTATTCATAGGCAACTTATTTATCATGGGTTTAGGGAGCTAGGGCTTTATCATGTTTAAACAAGAAATAATTACTGCAAGATCTATTAATATACAAGATTAAAATATAATATTAAAGGATACGCCCACTTTTTTGTTTTTGCAAGCAAAGTACGCTTGCATATAAAACATGTAAAGTTGCTAAAGCCTCGTGATTATACCCTATATAATCATTTGTTCTTTAGGAAGCCGGTCCATATTAAAAATATATTTTGATATGTATGACTATTAGCAAACCCAGCCCCTTACATTTTTTCCAAGCTTGGGTAGTATTTTAGAGGAAAAAAACTCTTATCGCTTACGTTTGGTAATAAGAGTATTCCGTTCTCTTTCTCAGGCCTTCAACCTTGACTGGATTAGGTGATATATAATATTTTCTTTATAGAAGACGGCCATTTCTCAGGGAGCACTAATAACTTTCAAACAAGTGATCAGATTTTAATCATGACAATATATTCATATAGTATTTTGCATTAATGACTTAAATGAAAAATAAGGACGGCCTGTTAGCTTCTAATTGAAATGTGGTCCTGATCTCCTTTTAGCAGGCCATCCCCAATTTCCTAGTATTTGAAACTTATCCTGATTAATTATATCTCAGGTTTCAAATTCTTAAGGGTTGAACTATTTTTTTTTGAACTATGATAATAACTACTGATCTTACCTCCTTTTTGCTTTTCTACAGCAGTAAATCCTAAGACGTGATATCAACCTATTTTTTTTTAAAGGAATAGCTATGAATTATTTTAATTTATTGTATCTTAGAATATCTATCCTCTTTAACGTAATTCTAAAAGGTGTAGGTTATGCATGCGGTTTATTATATAGTTCATAACATAACACAAAATATTTTCATAGTATTTATATTTTATTAAAAGTCTTTAATGTTACGTTTAACTAGGTTTTTACACAGAAAAGTTTGAGTATCTTGAAAATCATCTCTAAAAAGATTGTAATTTTAACAAATTGATTATTATATAACAAAAATATATTAATAAAAAGGGACCGCTCGTAAAAATAATAAGAAAAATACCCTTTAATCATTATTAATTTGAATTAACAGCGATCAATATTATTGATGCGTCTACTAATGATTTAGTTTTCACTATTTTTTGTAGCTATTGAATTCCAAAGTTAAGGATTTATATATATTAAAAAGTACATATATAGAAATTAGGAATTATCATACTACAGGTGAGGTTTAATTTACTTTGTATTGGGGTGGATTAAGTTCTTGCCTTTTAAGTGCCCGTTGTGTAATTACCATTTTAGGAGTCTAAAACGACTTTAGTTATATCATCATAACTCCGGCAACCAGAGGTTAAGATGAAGGGGGAAAGCCCGACTTTAATTTAGCAACTCTGTTAAAAGGCTGGGGAAGGAATGAATAAATCTGATAAGTCTAATGTGACCCCACGAGCCGAGCCGTCTATTGATAAGTAAACTGCCTGAACCCTATTTACAGGGTATCTACTACAAGATGGAGTCATATCCTAAGTCAGACATAGGAATATGTGGATTTGTTGTATGATTTTGGATATCGAAGAAATCGGTAAAATGGATCAAAAAAGCAACCAGGGTACAATAAAGTACATTCATAACGTAAATAGTGGGACTCTAAGACGGATTAAGAAAATAATATGGAAACCTACGGGATTTTACCTTAAACGTTCCTATAGGACCTGGCTAAACAGAGTAAGGTATAAGTACCATCTTAGGGGATGGGAACTCCAGGATTTAACAGTCTGAAGGCTACACACTATCGCTGGAAGTTCCAGTACAGTTGTCAACTGACCGGTTTTGGTAAAACTAACGAAGATTTATGAACTTTGTAGGAATAAAACAAATGTTTCTGTTGTGAAAGGATAAATATACAAAAGATATTATTGATTAAAGAATATTACGACAGCTTGTTCAGAAAACATTCAAAGTAAGGCCAGGGCAAACATGAGCTCACGGGTATAATATCTCTACTACCCTTTGGAAGGGATTGTCAGAAGAAGTTATAGTGAATATTATCAATAGCCTTGAATAGATGGGTACCTTTCAAAGTTCCAACCCCTGGAGAAGAAATTTATAATACCAAAAAGCTAAGCGGAGGGTAACGAACAGGTTCGACAATAGCCCCTCCTAGGTACAACCTCTAGGTACGGAATGTATAAGACATGATATGTAGAAAGCTATTTTATTTGAAACCTAACTATCACCAGAAGCGAGTCCATGAGGTTTAGACACCTAACAGAAGTGCCAACCCATTAAAACTGGTTAGTAGAAGTTTTCGGTTATGCCACCTATAGATAGAAGGAGACATTTTCACTAAATGTTTGACGAAAGAGAATCAAACAACATTGTGGATGTCTGAAACGAAAAGATTACACAGACCTCAAGATCTTTTGGATTTAATCGCAAAAAGGCGTTAAAGCGGGAATTACTATGGGAATCTCATAACTTACTCTCACTCCGTCCAGGACACCTAATTCAAGGTTCAATAATACGCCCCATTTTAGCAATATCTTTTCCCGATAAATCGACGTTTGTATCCTGAACTAAAAAGAAGAATTTTCACATGGGAAATCCCAAAAGGGCTACTATTAACCCAATCTATAATTCGATTGTCCCCGCTAAAAGTAAAAGAGCCAATAACTCTAGGGGAGATATTAAATTTACAACTAAAAGTTTTCGACTAATCCCGCCAAGCTACATATCGAACCTACAATTAAGAAGATGGGAAACATTAGAATATTGCGAGACGAAATTCTAGGGGTAGAGATCAAAGAGGAAAGACTGTGTATAAATCTTGATTCAGTCAAAGATTTAAGTTGTAGTTAGAGGACGAGTGTAGGGTTAGGAGCTTTCCGGGAGCGATAAAACCAAAATACCAACGCTAACACAGAAACCACGCTGAAATTCCTTATCGGTAGAGTTCCTAAACGAATGTAATCATGGAAAGACTTATCTCTAGAGATAAAATTGTATTTTGAGCAGAAGATGAATAAAAAATATGAGACCTTT
Organism: Ophiocordyceps xuefengensis; assembly: GCA_020975735.1. Classification (NCBI taxonomy): domain Eukaryota; kingdom Fungi; phylum Ascomycota; class Sordariomycetes; order Hypocreales; family Ophiocordycipitaceae; genus Ophiocordyceps; species Ophiocordyceps xuefengensis. The sequence goes on along the minus strand of JACYFI010001856.1, from coordinate 8,907 downwards.
AGCCCCGATCAGCAAGGTCAAAACAAATGATAGTCCAATGGTCTTTCTTAAAAAATAGCGGAGACCCCATACCAAATTTTATCTGAATGCAAGAATTCAAAGATGCTATAAAATTCTTCTATACAGATCAGTACTATAGAGGATGAATACACAATATTTCGGTTCCCAGCATAATTTTAAACACTATCAGCAAAAGACACTTTTATTGATACCGAAAGAACTTGTGAAAAGACACTTCTAGCAAGCGAAATTCAAAAGCCTGGAAACTCAGCTTAAATACTTTGGCAACTATTGTTAAAAATCTTAAAGGCAGAATAAGCATGGGGTTCGTAAAACTAGTACTAAGGAGTAAACCTGCGTCATTAATATAAAAGTGAGAATATATATTTAAAATTAAATGCCCGAAAGTAAACTCCAAAAAGGCTTCCTTGGAAAGGTATTCTTGTTGTCATGTGACTCCGACCACGGAGTTGGAGACTGGCATCACTTCGTATGATGAAAGGACCTTAATCCCTCAGCCTAAACGAATGTTACATAAAAAATTAATGGCTCGAAAGATCGATAAGCAAATACCATTATGTAAGAGAAGTCCACATGAAACCATCATAGTATAAACATTCTCCTAACGAATATAAAAAAATAATTAAGGCCAAATCTGGAGAAGCCGAGTAGGGGAAACCATCACGTACAGGATTTCGGGACAAAGGGGGCAGAGATTCGGTATATAGAGGTTACTATCCAGTTCATTTATAGTCGGACAAGGGTTTAGTTAATATGCCAAATAAGGAGTACTAGTCTAGAATTTAATTTATATATGATAACAGTATAAAGTGGATATAAAGTTTACAGAGTTTATGAAAAAACCGTTTACTATATAAATAATCTTTTAGTTATATTTATATAGGATCTTTATTAAGTAAAGTGCCAGCACCATTCCCATTTTTTGATCTCCTAAAAAAGGGCTTTTGGGAAACCTTATCAACAAACGTTGTGGAGGTAAATTATCAAATTCCGGGAAAACCCCTAAAAGTTTCTGGTACTAAGCCATATAATGGAAAATATAATGAAGGTGGCTGAACTATTTACTCAGGTATAGTTAATAAGCCAGGCGGATGGAGTTAAAAACGAAATGGGCATCGGGATCAAATCAGTAAATAACATTTCGACCAAGAGATATTATTGGAAAAAAAGAGCAACGAGTAAAATGGTGTTGAATGTGGATTATAATTTACGTGTTAAGAATATACTCTTAACGGGCCTCGCAGAAGAAGTTATCCAAAGTTTAAAATACCTTCTAACCAAATTATTCAAGACAACTTTATTCTTCCTGGTGTCTAATCGTAGACAATACAAACTATCCTTGAGCGCCCCGGATTTATATCAGGATTCTCTGATGCGAAGGATGCTAATCTTGGTTTTAATTCGTAAATTCACCCTAAAAAACCAGGTTAGTTGAACAATTCGGGTTATTTCTCAATTAAATCTTCCAAGACTAGAGAACCTAGATATTTTTTAAAACCTCTATTAAAACCTATTTTGGAGCAGGGAAAGAATAGGTTAAAGAAAGGAATTGTGTTCTGTGATTTATACAAATAGGTTCTTAATCGAATTATAACAAAAGTAAGAACCTCATTTTGATAAATATCCTCTTAAACAACTCAGAAAATTATTCGATTAATTTATTATTTTAAAAAAGTAGGTCGTTATGATGCAAACTAGGGGAAATTAGAGAGCTGAAGAGTTTGCAAAAAATCATTAATATAGACCTTCTTCAAAAAAACGATATACAACTCTTCCTCTTAGAGGCTTTTCTGATACTGTTGGCTTATCTTAGAGACAACATATTACCACTTAGTTTTTCAAATTAAAACCCTACATGGGTAGGCTGGTTACAAGTGGTGAGTTGTTTTTAAAATAGTAACTAAGAATCGTAAATTACAAAAACAGGAAAGTCGTGTAGTATTATTTTGGTAGTAACTCAACATATTAAGATGAATTACTATTAAAAGTTTAGTAATTCTTTTGGATTGGGTCAAACTTTTCGTATAAAGATTATCTGATTTAAGAATTCAATCCTCAAAATAATCTAATAGAAAATATCTTACCTTTTTCAATAAATACACTGTTCTTTGGCTTGTTAAACTCTAAAGGATTTTGAAATTGTGGAGCCTAAGTACAAAATGGTACAAAAAAAAAAAAACTTAATTTAACCTAACCAAGTTCAGATCAATTCTTCAATAAGAACCAGGAATGGATAAAGGTTGAAGCATATCATAAAATTAAAAACTACTCTTGAGAGTCAAATTATTGTTATATGAAAGTTGTTTTTTCCTTAATTTGGAGCCAAAATTTAAGCCGACAATCATAGACGTTTATGGATGCTATACCTACTTGTTTACCAACAATTGTACTTAGATAGCAAAGATTTCTAATATTTATTTATTGTTGCAATTAGGTTTAGTTTACTGGCTTCCAGGTCCTCATGAGCAATGAAATGAGTTGCACCTTTTCTATTATTAATGACTTCTTTATTCTCCTTAAAATATAGAAACGTAGTAGTTTTTACTAAATTTAGGAATAAAAAAAGATTTATTTGCTTATAAGTACCAAAAAGTCATGAGTTTTTATATTATCTGCTTTAGGTATATCTTAGTATTGAGTCAACTCAGCATTTATATTTAATGTTAAACAACAATTATACAATATTAGTAATTTATGCATTTTTCATACTAGTAGCTAAATAGGTTTCTTATATTGCTATACTAGTGCAAATAAAGACATGAATGTATTAATGAATCATAACTAATTCTCCTATACAACTAGAAAACAATTAAAACAGGTTATTTTTTATGTTAATCCTGTTTTAGCTTTAAGTTTGCTATACCTATTTTTTCCATTTGTGGTGTCGCTCCTTAATTAGGATCTTTTGGTATGACCCATTGGTGATTAAGGGAGCTATAGCGAAAAGGGTTTAAACTTCTGAATCCTTATTCGGGTATATTAACTTAGTGTTATAGGTGTGTGTACCATTTAAGTAAAGTAAAAGATACTGTTTTTTCTGGTTACCGGCTATAAATTAATACTTTATTATGAAATTTAGGGATATTTAAAAAAAGGTGCTGTAACTAAAATAAGTGGTAATTTAGCTGGTCGCTAGTAATGAACCAAAAAATTCTTGCTGGACCCACCGGTCACGCACAAAATTTAAGTTTAAATATAATAATATAGCTATATCAAGTCCTAATATCTCTTTTGTATGATCCTGTACAAACATTACCAAACCTATATTATATTTGCATTAAAAAGAATGGCTAAGCATTGGTACCCATAATTTGGTACAAATATCTTTTTAAGGGGGTTTAAATGAGTGTAGACTTTTTATTTTATTTATTTGTGTCAATATTAACAATTATTTATTTTTAAAGGCTCTTATATTATATTAGCCAACGTAAACCCCTACCAAGAAAAAATACCTATATTCTCGATGTGGTATTTCATAGTTTTTTTAGGTAAAAAGAATCTCAATTTGGACGTTAAAAATTCTTTATTTTTTGCTCTTAGTTATTCTTTTATTAGTATTATTACGAAAATTTGGTAATTTCAGTCCTTTTGTCTTAGTGGCTATGAAATTGGGATATATGGTTTTAATAATACGACTTATATTTATAGGTATTATTACTTGCCAGATTGTGGCATTTGGAATTAGGTAAAAAATGCATTAAAATAGATAGTAGACAATCTTATACATTTATTGCTTAATAAATCAAATAAATTTTAGAATATCTTAACGGAGATATAAGTATAACCTAAATGCTTTTCTTCCCACACAAACTAAAATAGGATGCGCTACAAGGCCACATTTATTTTTCTACGGCTCAAGAAAATATGCTAAACTTCCATATTATACTAGGCTGGGCATGATTACTTCTCACCAGGTTCCGTCGTCCAATAATTAAAAATGAAAGACTTGGTTACAGGGGGCAAAGTAGAGTCTAGAGGATTCTCATGTTTAGGACGATTATGTTAAAAAAAGGGCATTTCCGTGTACAATCTTCCAAAAATCCAATAGGGTGACAGGGTTGGCAACATGGGTGATTTAGGAGCAGGAGTAGGCAATAGGAGTAGTATTTGGGGGGTTTAATAATACGTGTATGCTAGAACCTTCTTAAAAAAACCTATATTCTCTTATCAATGATTAGCTTGTTTTGCCTTTCTCAGAAAAGCAGCGGCGTTATTTCGCTTTAATATTTTCATTATTATTTACTATAGTGCCCTTAATTTTGGTTTGGTTTATAATAAACTGTTTATAAACGGTGATATGTGTAATAAAGGAAGGAGGTAGGTATGTTATACTAAGACAGCTAATTCTATGTTATTAGAAATTCTATATTTTTTTACCAAACTATAAGAATTTATTAAATACATTTATATTACTTAGACCGCCGCCCTAGCGCTTGAGGTTTCATTATTTTCCAAGATAGCGCTAACCCTCCACAAAGATGGAAGGTTTAGTGAGTTACAATGATAACATCATTTATTATTTAGGGTTAATCTTTATTTGTGTGGAATGAATACCTTATTATTTTTAATAAAAAACTCGAAGGCTGCACTATATCGACACAAGTATTTTAAAACCAATTGGTGGAAAGTGCCTATTCAAAAGTAGTTGTAATAATTGTGTGACACAATACGTAAAATCTCGGTAGTTTTGTTAACTGTATTTAATTGTAGTTCGTCAGTTAATAACCCTGTTTAATTAAGTAACCCAGCGCGTTATAAAAGCGTAATCTAGATGCTTTTGCGACGCTAGAAAAGGGATATATTAAAAGCGAATATCAAAAAAATCAGAGGAAATATATGTTAACCATAATAAATTACAAAGAGTATTTATTGGTCAGTCAAAAGATCCTATCCTAACAGATTTAAAAATTGTATTTTAACCTTGTGTTATTAAAACAATAGAGAAGTTTAACCTTTCAAGAGAATTATTAAATCATGGGATTTTAAATTTTTCTGTTACAATTTAGAATTACTGGAATTTCTGAATTTGCTTTCTAGAGAACACATTACTTTGAATAAAACTGAACCTGAATATAACATACTAAAAGTAGCTGGAATTCCCTTGATTACCTGATAAACACTCCGACAAAAAACTAAAAAAGGCAGGAGAATTAGCTAAGTCTTTAAAGGAATATATGTAAAGAAAATCAGCTTTATTCGGTATACTTGCCTCAGAAGTAACTAAAATATTAATGAGTTATAAGAAAAGTATAGATAATTACCCTTTATTTGGAAAGATCATAATGAATCAGTATGAGTTAATGAGATAAAACGCTTTAGAGGTAGAATTTCATTCTGAAAAACTTAGTTAAAAATGAGTGCACGGTTAAGAGCTATACATCGATAATACATAATATGAACAAGGCTTGTTTGAAATCCTTGAGGATTAAAATTTGACTAGGGGTGTTTTGTATTCAGGCTAGAAGAGCTGGTAAAATTTTTGGAATTAAGTGGAAAGTACTATTATAAAGATATAAAACTTCGGGGGAAATCTCAATAAAGAGAAAGAATAAATTTTCAGGTTCAAAATGCATTACGTGACCAATAACTTGGATAAAATTCACTATATGCTGGGAAACTTCTAATAAGCTTTAAGTACCTTAAATAGTGAACAATCTTAATTTGAATGTAACCAATGGACATCAGCAGGAAATAATAAATTCCTAGATGACTACACGTGAAAACCTTATTAAGTATTAATATATTCCAATATGGTAGGGAAAACCTACTAGAATTTTTATAGACTTTAATCGAGTTAAATAATTGAACTATATCACCTTAACATTATCTTCATACTTTAGCTTTCCCATCTTTTTAAGTATTTAATATTTAATGGATGGAAAATATGATCCCCTCCATGACGTTTTAGCAGAAGGTCAACCTAAAATGATATTGAAGTTACACAGTATCCTGATTTTGATAGGATCAAAGGAAGAATTTATAGAAATTTTGAATTCATATATAGTACCAAGAATCGATTTAGAACCAAAGGAGGATTAAGAAATGTGTAGTAAGTAAGAGTGACAGAGTTATAGTACCTGAGTTAGCCATATTAGTTATGTTATAACATCAGGGGATTCACACATTCTTTGCTTTGCCCTTCATTTGGGGTATAAAATTGATGGCATATCCTGCAACTAAATCAAGTTTCAGTTTCATAATTAAGAGAAGGAGTATTTATGATGGCCAGTTAGGTTTAGAAATATGTTAGGGTACTGTGCCAGTTTCATATGCCTTAAGTAAGATCCAAGTAAATATAGAGCAGATGTTGTTCATTGACTGACATAATGCTTACACTATTTAAATTGTCAGAATTAGTAAAATTTTTGCTGGCTTGGTCAATGTATATTTATTTTTCCTTATTCCGGGGGCCGGGGGGGGGGTTTAGGGATACAGATAGGTCTAAAGGCCAAAGCCTTAGTTGCAAGCTCGATCCTAAAGGGGTATTAGTTAAAAGGTGAAAAACATGATGCTACGGACATAAGTATGTGGAGTTCAAATCTACAATGCCTCCTAGGTCATTAATGACTAAAATAAATATATATATCGTATAGCGTTATAACATAAAATAATTTGATATATATAAAATAAAAACATGAGTTTAACCCCTTAGTCTTTGTTTAATAGAACCTTAGGATTCTGTATTTCTAGAAAAAAATATGATATTAATTGCTGTTTTTATAAGAAATAATTGCCTACTTTATCTATAACATCCTAATATGGTAAGTTCTATGTACCTGGAGAATATAGGAACAGAACGGTATGCCATCCCAACATTAAGTTAAGTGCCGGGAGCGAATCCTGCCTATTTGGGGCTTCACAACTCTAGTTTGCTTTTTTATTAGACAAGAAGGATAACGTTGCTATAAGAATATATAAATTGTATTTGTAGTTAATTGTGTACTATTAACTAGCGTGCTATAGTTTCCGGCTTTTTTGGGTTAGAAAAGTTGGGTGTAAGGTTAGTCTTTTAATTCCAAAAGTTCGGTCTATGATAGTATTTCACAAACAATATTGCTATTATGGAATTTTATGAAGTACGGATTAAATAATAATCAAGTGTTGAATACTTTATTTAGATGGATTACATAGTGAATCATTTAATATGGTTATAGAAATTTTCAGTCTGATCAGTTTAACAGTTCTATGTTAACTACCTGTATTTATTAATAAAGTACTTTTAGTTCATATCTATCCTACTGGATATATCGGGAGCATCGATCCTCGAGGACACCCTCAGGGGAAAAAAGGTGTCTATTGGGGGCTAAACTGTCAAACTACCGGGATATCTACAAGCTAAGTACCAAGTATAATGAAAAACTATTAGTGGCTGAAGTAATTTACTCAGGTACGGTAACAAGCCTTAAGATGAGTAGAAAACGGAAATGGACATGGTCAGCGATCCTAAGTCACCAATACCTAATCAGTATTCTGTAAAACGAGAAAGAGTTGACGGCAGTTGATCGATTAAGCCCGAATTAATTCAGGATTTAAGTGTCTCCTAAGGCTTTTCGATAAGAAACAAGGATTTTAAAAACTCGTATCATAGCAACAGGTTGAACACTCCTATTTCACAGTCCCATGCTATAACAATCGATTTAAAAAAAATATTTCTCCTATAATTCTACAGTGAAACCCTAGAATACTCGATCTGGTTTAAGTTAGACGGTAGAGTTCATTTCATATAATTAGTAGAAGAAAAATAAAACATGTAAAAGTAGGTTTGACGTGTAAATTGGAAAATTCAATTGGTCTACATAAAAAGAATCCCTTAGACTTATGTATATCATATTACAACCAATACTTAGGTGGTGTGGACTATACCATATGGCTCTAAACCGAGAGATAAGTTAACCTATTCAATAGATCACAATTGAAGGATTTTAATAACTAATTATTTTATTTAGAAAATATCCGTTATTAACTCAAAACAAAGCTGAAAGCGGAATTTATTAATTTGTTTAAACAAGCGTAAAAATTGTAAATATAGAACTCATCTTTACGTCGAGTTTTAAATCAATAGTACATATAAATGCATCAATGAATTTGCGTTTATCTGCGACACGTTTGAAAATCAGAGTTTGGGCAGGGTATACTCCTTTGAAAGACCGAATATAATTCTGAATATGTAAAATTTTAGACCCCAGTCTGAATTTCAGGATTTTGAGGTGAAGGGAAACTTTATGGTTCGTATGCATCACGACCAACCAGGTAAATTAGGTACCGATAACATTGAGGATTAGAATATCTCAAAGTTGAAGATCTTAGAATTAGTGGGGATAGTAAAATAGTGTGATTATTTCAGGATCAGGAAAATATATAGCAAATCACCGAGGTAAATCTGCCAATGTGTTAACATAGTTGACTTTGCTGACTTATACCAATAATAATAGTCCAATTTTTTAAAAAAAAATCCCTATTCTAAGGTATAAAACCTTTTATGCTTTATCTGATGTTTGATTTAAATTCACAATTTAATAATTAATCGTGTCTCTTACGTTGAAGAGTAGTAAATATTCGAATTAGAAAGAAAGAAAATCTGGTATGAATACTAGGTTAGAGGTTGTTTAAGATAAATAACCATGTTAGTATCAAACATCCCCAATAAATCAAGTGAGGATAAATTTGTTTTCAAAGCATAATTCAAAGGATTCTTTTGCTCCATTTTAAGCTTAGTTTATTTTTATGGATGATTAATAGTAAAACTGGGAATTAATTACCCCTGTTCGGATGTTGTAGTTGAGAAGGTGTTGCGGGTTTGGGTTCATACCTTTGAGTAGTTTTTGATTTACTAGAGTATAAGTTAATCAAAAGTCTTTAGCGGCATTTGTTAACTTAATAAGTTGA
>JACYFI010001854.1:0-12683 GCA_020975735.1 Ophiocordyceps xuefengensis | reverse complement strand
TTTGATGGGACCAAGTAGCATCGTTACCTTAGAAAAGTTAAAATAAGAGGTTATATTCTAAAGCCACATTTAAATAGTGGGAAAATTACTGATTGCGTTAACTTAGTTTCTCCCCTAAGCCAGCTTTTAAAACCAGAGTTATCGCCCCAAAAGTAGATTACCTGATTTAAACTGATTTAGCTGGTTTTACAGACGCGGAAGGGTGTTCGTGTTTTAAATTAGCATAAAAAAAACACCCAGGAACAAAAATTAGGAGAAACAGTATATTTAAGATTTATCTTAAATACTCAACACATAAAGATAAAGAACTTTTTTAGAATTTTAAATATCTGAACATTAAGTTGTGGTAGGATATAATCTACAATTGATTGTGGGGGGAGGTTTTATAGTTGTAAAAAATTTACAGGATGTCTCGTACATCAAGAAAATATACCTATTATGTCGCAAAAATTTAAATTACATGGTTACAAATTTATAGAAAATTACGAAGAGTTCTTAAAACAAGCGCCGCTTTACTTATGGGAAGAAAAAAAAAACCACCATTTAAAACTATAGAAGGGTTGAGAATTAAAAAAGATAAAAGTCGAATGAATAGAAATATAATTGTATTAAACTAAAGATAGTCTAAAATTAAAACCAATAAAGGTGAGTGCTTTTAACACCAACAAGTAGAAAAGTTAGGGCTCAATTGACCTCCTATTTGGTGTGTAGAACCTATTAATCCTTTGATTACCTTTAATTAAATACAGGTAATATTATTACTAGTGGAGTCACACAATACGGTCGCCAACCACTCTATAATTAAAGGGGAGATAGAAAAAGAGCTTTAGCATGGTACATTTTTGACAGTAGGTATTGAGCCTCTTAGGTATCGACTTGCTGTCTAAATTTGAGTTTCTAACTTTTTTTTGTTTTAAGTTTAAGAATAATAATTGATGCTTATATCTACTTAAGATAGTTTAGATTTTTAGTATTGAATATTTCATACTATACCTGCCTTAGTAACCCTGAAACAGTCCCATTAGCAATTCACACTAATTTTGAGGTCGCGGCCTAAACTGTTAAAAGATTTTTTATAGTACGAAATCAAAGAATTTTCAAACTTACCTCCCTTATTTGAAGTAACACGGTTTTACAGATTGGTTAAGGGAGTATGGTCTTTAAATAGTCCAAAGATATTCGAACACGTCAAGGGCTATACAATGGTAAAACCTGAATATATAATATAGAGTTAGCATATAGAGTATCTTATTCTTTAAGAAAAATATCATACTTTTTTTTGGGATAGGTACAAATTAATGAGGTATTGAGATAAAAATAAGTCAAGCTATTGGGGTCCAGATCCGGCCAAGGATGGGCACAAAAAAACATTAACCATTATCATTTTTGATAACTACTCCTTTTATTGACTCAAAAAAGAGCAAGATAAATCTTTATTTTAAACCAGCTATAAATTTTACTGTTTAACAGGAAAGAGCACGCCTGAAATATTTGAGGGGTGTGTTGGCTGATAATATAAAGAGGAAGCTATGGACACAAGAATGCTGTCTGGTAAATTAAAAAATTCATTTTTCCAATTTTAGAATTGGTACCACGCTTAGTGGAATGACACACATGATAGTAAAGAATCTAAGACCTGATTTGCTGGATTGTGATGGAGAACGGTTATTTTTATGTAAATCATTATTAATAAAAACTATTACAACTGGTTATAATGTTAATTTCGGTTTTCTTATTACTTCAAATGCGAGGAGATGAGTTTTTTTTAAGCAAAAATTTAATGGTTGTATTAGGGGTCTGTGGTAAAGAATGAGGAAAGCTTTAAATAGAACCAGTATGTAAGTGTAAAATTATTCCGGTATATAATTAATGAGATTAAGGATTAAAATAATTCCTTTCTTTTAAAAATTAACTTACAAAGGTATTAAAGATAAGATTCATCTAAGATTTGTATTAAAATATCCAGAGATTTTTCAGCTGTTAAAGCACATTTTAAAAACCTAGGTTATTTAAAAAAGGATAAAATTCCCTTTAGGGTCAGGTTAGAATAGAGTAAGAGAGATTAATAGCTTTATTAGTCTTACTTTCCTATAAACAGATAAATAAAAAAAAGTAAAAAATGAGGCTTTTTTATTTAAAATAATTTAATATTAGGATATATCATAATATTTTTGAGGTATTTTAACATATTAGCAGACTCATGGATCTCTTATTAGTTTTATTAATATTATTTACAAATAAATATTAAGAATATGGTTTGTTACAACCCCAGGCAACGGCTCCTTTTAATAAAATTTAAACGATTCATATGTGGCCTGAATCTTATTTATCTTTACGTATGATTTAAGAATAGTTAGGTTCAAACGACTCATATATGGATAAGAGAAGGTTTAATTGTGTACGAAAACTCTGCCTTAATTAAGGTGCCTTTAATAATTTAATATTTTTAAAACTTATTGATGTGTAAATACGCAAAATTATTGCCCAAGTAAGAAATTAGTCTGGAGCCAATAATGAGAATTATTGAAAATGTTTAAAACATTAACAGTTAACAACTTTTTGTTCAAGAACGTAGAATATAAAGGTGGTTTCACATACTAATAAGTGAGGTGTCCTGGTCTTGTTCCTTCTTTGGAACAGAGGTTCCTGGGTACCGTATCAAGGTACAATCTGCCATAGCTGTACTGCGCTATTTGAAAATATTAAGCCTATCATTTAACTAGACTCACCACTTTAGGTTTATGAATCAGAGTATTCTTTATTGAACACTTTTGTTGATCATTTGTATGACTGTTTTTATAAGTGTTCTCGAGTGTATTACTGAGGGGCCTACATAATTAAGGATATACAATTAAACACTGCACAAAAATAAGATACTACAAAAGAATGGGGAATGATAAATAAACAAATATAATATGGAGGATATTTTAGTACTAACTGCATCATTATTATGTTAGAACGTCCAGATGGTACGTTGCTTCATACTGTACTTAATTGGGAGGACTCCCCCGCGCCACAAGTGAGATATTATGACGCAGTTCTTAATATATGCCCGTGAAGGAGAACCCACCCAAATTGGATCTCATTCTAAAATAGGCCAAGAACAAGAATGGCCTAATGAATACCCGACACCTGATAACATACCTTACAAGGAGAATACTACCAAGTAGATCAGATGTCTCTTCATTCGTCAGAGTAATGAGAATCGCTCTAGTTCGTGATACAGTCCCAAGAGAATCTCAGCAGAAAGTGAAATTATTTATAGTCGGTTGCTGGTCTGGCGGGTATCAACCTAGTGCAGGGGAATCTACCAGGCAAGCGACGGATACCATTTATCGGGTTTCATACTCCAAGTTGTATATTATCAACGAGACGGTTTGAGGTCAAACTTAGAGGGGGATGAATTATCAAATAAGATCTAGAAATGGCACAACCATCTCCTTCGGGAACCAACCTTATATCCGAATCATCTAATCTATTGAAATCCTTAGTAATCCTAGTGTACCCACATCAATCTCGAAGATAAAGCTGAATCAAAATTCAAAGTAGCAATCTTGAACCTCAGAATTAGAATCTAAGCGATGAGGCTTGCCGCCTCAAAAAATTTGATAATCATTGCCGCGGGGAGCTAAAGTAGGTAAAAGAGGAAAGAAGTGATTCTTGATTCTGAGTTTGAATTAATGGCAATAAACAGTCCGAGGAGATAGAAGATCACAAGTAGTAAGTGAAAAAAACTAAGTTTTATAATGATCGAAATATTCCGAAACCGAGAATTATGAATGGGATTAATGATTGGAGATTTTTTCATTGAGGACTCAATATTTGGATATCAGAAATTGATTTCATATTGGAAATTATTTCTTTAAAGAGTTGCAATCCATAGGATCATTGTTATTGCTTAGCCAATAACATAATCTCAAAAACCTACTCAATATATATATACAATAAATCATTAGTAAATGAATATTAAAGATAATTATATGGAATTAAGAAGCGTCAATTAATTTTTATGGTTGTTGCTTTGGAGGTGAACACATGCATAGCATGCGTGACCATCCACCTCTTAATCCCCTGCTGCGCAAGCTAACAAGCATAAGGGAGGAGCTAAGTAAAGATAAGGCTTGCCCTAGGTGGTGGCTCGCCAGCTAATAATTAGGCAAACCTATAATATATCTTTATATGTACCTATAGGGGGGTGGAGCCTTTCGTACGTGGCTTCTTTACTTCTGACAAATCCGGATTTATCATAACCTTGGGTTCAGGATTAGAGCGCAAAAGAATCTAAATCTAATGTTAACTAATAAAGTAAAACTAGCTTTTGTTAGTAATAGATCACCTCTCTCACCTTCCTATAACCATTTTGTTGGATGTCTTGTAGAATGATTATTAATGTTTCAATTATTGAGCCGCTGTATCCTTAGCTGGCTCGTGAGTTAGGGAAGCAAGGTTCTGCCTACTAGCAAATAAAAAAATATCGAAACAAATCTACTAAATAATAGTTAGTTTAACGGCTTTAGTAATATGATCTCAATTTCGAATCTGTGATTATGTCAGTTCAAGTCTGACTAGCCGCGTTTTGAAATAATAACAAGCCCTTCTGAGCGAAGACCCTGAGGTATTAGTGGGAAAAGAGCTTGTGTAGAATTTTTCTTACATTTTTTACCTTGAGTAGGGCTGAAGCCTACTCCTTATTTTTCCATTTTATGTTTATAATGCAAGCTACGGCTAGCTGGTAAACAAATATGAGCAAAAATACGCAAACTCGCACAGAGGTCAGTAACTAAAAGGATCTAGACTTCGTTTTCTCCCTATAAGAGGTGGCAGATTTGTAGATTATTTCCTATCTGCGGAAAGGAGGGGGCATGTATGTTTCACCTAACCAACCAGCAGGGGAACAGAAAGTGTCGAACCCCTATTCCTGAAACCTTGTTCCTAAGGAATATTGAAAATGTTTTATAGTCGGCCGTGTGCTATCGATACCCTTTGTTGGCCTAGCTATCCGATTAGAACTCTTGCTTGTGGCGCCAAGGTAGGATAGCTTCAAGGAGTAGAAAGCAAGGGATTAAGGATGCTCATTTGTAGAGATAAGCTTGGCCACACAGAAAAATGTATAAGTAGCCCAGTAGTAATATTATTCGTTACCCAATTTTTGGTGTTTATAAAAAAAAAAATAAAGCCAGTGGTCAAATGGGGGCTGTGGATTACCCTTTTCGACCTTTATACGATGTTTTCCTAATGGTGTACAGTAGAATTTCTACTGTTTTAAGTATAAATGCATTATTTCTTTCGGTATACACTGTTAGTTATTAATAAAAATTCTATAAGCATCTCTTATGGTACTTCAATAGGATTAATTTGCAATCTATATCTCTTATTTCTTTTAACTATTAGTTAGGATTAACCTTTATAGGTTACATCTTATTAATGTATATATAGGGGGCCGATCTATTTATTTGATTTAATTACTGATGTTTAATTATATAAAGGGAACCACAAGTGAATTAGCAAACAATAATTTGAAAACCATAGTATCCCTTTTAGCATTATTTGTAAAATATTATTAAATTATGCATTACCAGCCAATATTTGCCTTACTAAATTGTGAGCAATTAATTCGTTGATAACTAGTAGAAGATAAAAACAACCTAAGTTTATTACTTGATCAACAAGTAATATAGGATATTTATGCCTAAAGGGAAGGTTTAGGTTACCACTACAATAAAAAAAAGCTAGAACCAAACACAGCTAATGTTAATTGTTTTGTTATAAGTAAAATTTGAGATGGTAAAGTATGCAGGAAACAAAGTCTCACCATGTTTGACAGTAGGAAATTATATTCATATACTTCTTATAATATATGATTGGTTTATTGCTAGTATAAATCTCAGTTATCGCCCGGAGATAGGGCCATAAAATAACGATGAAAAACAAGATCAATTAAGCATAAATATTATATAATTATTTTTTACGCAAGCAAGCTTAAACATTGAATTCATTTCTCTTCTGTTCGTCTGCCTTAAATAGATACCTGATGTTAGCTTTGCTTAGCATGTTAAGCTAAAGGGGATTAATATCACTTATTTCATACACACACTATAAGACAAGTATAGATGGTTTGGTCTAGGGTTGTTTCAAAACAGTAAGACTTATCTTTACGTTATATCCAATGTTAACTTTCCTGTCTGATTTTTCAAAGACTTTTCCTTTGTTTGTAATTTCTAATTCAAAATTGGCTTCAAAAACTGTAACACTATTAATTAAAAACAAGGCTCCGCTAAAGAAATGTTTCTATCGCAATGGCCTTCACAGTAGGCTCGACTGTTTTCTGATTTATATTTAACCTGTACCCCACGCGATCTGCAAAATAGGGGGCGGCTGGTTTCGCTCATGTTTATCATACTTTCACAGCATGCCCTGTTATATAAATAATGAGCTTGCGTTCTTTTTTTGCACGTTTTTTAGAAAAGAAAATAGGGACATTACAAGCGCGTGCATACAACACAAAAGTAATTTGCAAGGCTATGGTATGTATTTTCCACCAAACCAACAATAACCTAAACTATCTTTTCTTTATACGCTGCGTGTGAGTAATAGTAATGGCTTCGTGATTTATAGACTGTGCTGGGTCCCTGCTACTCCGGTGTATAATTTATATTGGAAGACTGCTTATTTATTTAGGAAGGCAGAAAATAAAATAAAGGAGCTTTACCGTAAGTATCTATTAAATAAACTGAGGAACAAAGTAGCTGTCACATTGTGGTGAAATGTTTGTCTTACACCACATAGAGTTAAAGGTTCAATCCTTCTCGATTTCTCAATTTTTTAAAATAAGGTTCAAAGAATAAACTGTATTATATTTGAATTTTACACCCTTGATTCTAAGGGCGTTAATTTTCCCTTCAAGTACGGGGTGGGGGTGTACGCTTTGTTTCTGCTGCGCTTCAGTACTTAACTCTTAACCCTTGAGAACTGATCTCGCTTAAAAGCTGTGAAAAGTTAATAAGCAAAAGCATAAAACAAAATAAGACCTTCCGCTTTCTAGGGACCTTTTTATACTATACTCTTTGAACCAAAGATTTGAGAATATAGGTGGTTAGCTTAGCTCCTTTAAGGTAAATACAGATCGTCCGCTGAAATAGAATACACCTGTTGGAATACCAGGGTGAATATATAAATAGTTAATATATAAGGCGATCCACCAAGGGTATCTAAAAAATATATAGTTGAGTCAAAAGATTTCCTCTTAACTTTAAAATGCGCTAAAAGTGATAATTTCTTGCCATTAGAATATCAGTCAAGCGTACGATCGCTGAGAATTAGCCTGCCATTTCTTGAATCGCTTGGATAAGCTTCCCTAACCTGTTCACCTAAGGATAATGAAATATGTTAAGTGGGCTGGCATATCGAATGCACTCCCTTTTGTAGGCTAGCTCGATTAGTTATCTTGCTAGGGTGCTAGCTAGGAAGTATAGGATGCAAGCAAGGAATTAGGATTAGAAGTTGGTAAAAGGAAAAAACAAATAGAGGAGGGGGACTCCACCAAGCAGGAATTCAAAAGTTAAATCACCAGTATATAACAAGCTTATAAGGCAGCCCTTTAATTATGTAGGTTTTAAGAGCAATTGACGACATAGGTCTAATGGTGTGTAAGTTTTGATTTTATTAGGTTGTTTAAACCACCCTCCGTTTCGAATCGGGAATATTCATCTGTTAAGGCCGTTTATATGGGCAGTTGGGCTGTTAGTAACCTAGCTGGAGCTTATTTCTAGCCCCCTTTTAGCCATCCTGTACGCTGTATTGAGCAGAAAACAACAATTAAAAAAAGTGTAGTTCTATATGGCGTTAAAAATAGGAGCTTCACCTTTCAAATATTCTTTGGTTATCAAATCCAAGGTATCTTGAAGCTAATAAATAAGATAGGATTATATACACTTAATAACCTATTGTAAACCAGGTTCTTAGCTAATTAAAAATGTTCTCTGACCCCTATGCCGAAAGAGACGGGGGGCTAACCATACCCACTTGTAGGGCTACCACATTTTAGCCACCCTGTAGGAGGTGCAAAAGCAAAGGATAGGATAAAAAATTATGTTCAACAGATTGAGGAAGCATAGGGCTGGTAATGGATTATGCCGTCCAGCGAAGCTGGTTAAGCTATGAAAAAACATAAGAAGGGGCTGAGTGCTTGTGCTATTATACATGCATACATGGCTGCAGAAAACGAAAGGAGTTGTTACATATGTTAACATGTGTCAATATAACCGTACAGAGTAAGGGCATTACTATTTTTCCTGTATCGTAAGAAATCCAGCACGCACTCCATATCTCGAAGGATCGGGTGGGGGGGGTGCAGGCCAGATGAAACCAGTACCGACTCTCAGAAGTTACAAAAAATGCAGTAGCCCCAAATGAATAATTTATTATATGATCATGACAATTTGTTCATGAGTCCAACGGCTATCTACTTTGCTTGTTTTCTTCCAGGGTCCACAAAACCCCTATCTCGATAGAGGTAGCTTGCGCTTCGTGAGGGTTAACTGAAGGTAAAAAAACAGGTTAATATGTATATTTTTGTGCTGAAGCAAGATACTGAATTCAATACTTTTGTATTTGAAAGGTTAATTATATTTACAGATTGTATTAAAATCCATAAGGGTGAAGGTATGTATTTACATTCCTAAGAATAAGAAAAATTTACTTTGAAGTTTAGTTATATTTTATAGTATTAGTCGCGTTATAATGGCTAACAGAATAGGAATGCTCAAAGATTCCACACGGGTTTATGGCTGAGTGGTTTAAAAGGGCCTTCCTTGGGAGAGGTTCTTCCTGTTGTTCGATTACAGTACACCCCGAATATAATACCTTACCTTTAGGAACATTAGAAATACAGTTTAAAAACAAAACGATATATAAAGTATTACTTTGAATTAATATAAGTAATATAAAAACTATTATTGGAATTTATTTCCCCATGTATCAAAGAGGTAATTCTTTAATTCCCATAGCACATAAAACCCATATTTTTTACCTGCTTCGGGTGAAAGGGGACTATGAAACCTGGGTTAATACCTTATTCTTAACTAAACGCTCTTTTATTCTTGAAGTTTATTTAGAATTGTTACTTTAATTATTTACTTATAAAAATTATGAAAATTGTCTTTGCTGGGTCCAGCCATTGCACAAAGTTTTTCTCAATATCTTAGAAATTTTAAGTGAGTGCTATCTACTCTGTTGTTTTGCTTAATTGTTTTATAAAAGTGCAAAGTAACCTGTGTGGCAAGCCAGAATATTGGGGAGACTTTCCTAATGAAGTTACATAAGCTCTAAGAGAAGATCACTTCTTCTAAACCAACGTGAATTGAAAATATTCTTAGTAACTGTCAGGAAAAATAAAAAAGATCAAAGAGAATTCATGAATAACACGTGATGAAAATAGGTAGGCCCTATAAAGTTAGAATCGGTACAAAACTAGTTTTTTTAAAAATGGGAGGAGACCTTCTCAAAGCTAGAAATAGGTTATATGAGCGCGATAGTGAAAAGTACCTGGGGGGAACTGAAGCGAAAATAGTAGTTTTTATAAGCAGTTGATAAAAAGAACGTACTTTTTGCTAATGGGTCACCAATTAACGTTTTAGATTGCGGAGGCATATGCGTAGTTAAACACGGGCCGTTTAAAATACGAATACAGCTGTCTAAAGTTAGACCCGAAGCACGGCGGTGATTTACGCATAGCCAGGATTTTATAAAAGTCACGAACGGGTGCATTGTAGGATTAAACTCTCCCGAAGAACTGTGGGTAGGTTGTAGTGAAAGACCCAACCTGGACTTGTGATAGCTTGGGTAAGGATAAGAATGTACAACTTTAAATAGCCAGTATGAAGAAATGAACTTTTCCGCAATAAGAACCATCTAAATGGACGGAAACCCCTACAGCAATCTAACCAACAAATTGGTAACTATTTGTGGCAGCAGGTAATGACTACGTGGTTAGGTCAAAAAAAAGTTGATTACGTAAGTATAAATGGGCGATCCCGCAGACCAACACCCTATAGGTGTGCGTTTTTATCGACTAAATGGTTGGGTTGGCTTATCAATATAATGGGCTAAGCTTTACCTGCATGCAGCCCCATGCTCATAATTAT
The DNA here is from genome assembly GCA_020975735.1 of Ophiocordyceps xuefengensis. Taxonomy (NCBI): domain Eukaryota; kingdom Fungi; phylum Ascomycota; class Sordariomycetes; order Hypocreales; family Ophiocordycipitaceae; genus Ophiocordyceps; species Ophiocordyceps xuefengensis. Next base: position 2,541 of record JACYFI010001854.1, on the reverse strand, counting down.
AAGGCTCTAAGATATAGTCAAGGACTTATTCCTGACGAGGGATTCAGAATAATAAATACGAAATGTAAGCCACATAGGTTCCTTATGTATTAAGTTTTATAGAGATATGAAATAGTCAAATTAATAATATAAAAACAAAAGTATGCTTAGCATTGCTTTCTTTAATCTCCTCTACACTGATAAGTAGATAATTGCAGCAATTAGAAGAGGATAAACTTTGGTGGGTTCAACAGGTTTTTAATTATTTCCATAATAGTCTTTAAATAAAAGGAATTAGTTATTTAAAAGATGTATAAGAATATTTTAAGGCCAAGCTCATCCATGAAAAAAGATAATAACATTGAGGTTGAACCCCGTAATCTTCCTATAGAAATAGTTATCTGGATAAAATATTCAATATCATATGATGGGGGCTCGCCCTTTGCCTTTCGGGGATAGAAAAAAAAGTGGGTAGTATATGCTTGGGATTAATAATATAAAATAAAAACATTAACAACACCCCGGGAGGGGAATAGATTAGCTCTATAAAATATAACCAGTCGGATTTTATAATTTATAGTGTTGAGCAGTTACTTATTCGTAATAACCCCCTCTTTCACGCGCCAACTCCTCTTTTTAAAAATATGATTATAGTAACCTACCTTTATCGATATTCCGAATATATTACTGATAAGAACAAGTTATAAAAGTAGACATACTACTAGACTTTTTAAACCCACAAATATAACACTATAGAAAGGGCCAAAATCCTTTTCTAGGCTTATAAAGCTACGAAGAAAAGTTTAACAGTTTTTTTAGAGAAGGACGTTATAACCTTATGAGGAAAGCTAGAAATCAAATTATCTATTTGCAGAACGGAGAAAATAATTACCACAAAGTAATTAGAGTAAAAATATGCTACTAAGGAAAAAGGTTACAAAAACTTCAACAGAAACACGCGCAAAGGAATAGCTACAATCAGCTATAAGCCTTATAGTGTGTTAAAGGTCGATCGTATAATACTGGATGATAGGAATAAAGTATCTTTTTGATACTTAACAGGCAGCACTAAAGCACATAGGATGTTAACTAGACCGGCAGTAAGCTTTAAAAGCTGTTTAAAAAGTGGAAGAAATTGAAATAAAAAAATATTTCATAATATAAGCAGGAGAAGTAAAATTTTATTATATGCTAAGACGGAATTTATAAAGTTATATATAGGTAATACTTATTATTTAGGGAAGAAAGACTTGGCTGTTTTACTTAGAGCCTTTTGGGCAGTTATTGTATTACATTGCTTATACTATAAGAACAATTTCGGTAAAAGGAAGTAGAGTTTGTTTCTGCGAACCCCTATAATAGTAGGCTAAATTAAAGTAAAATCTCTTAGCAGGGTAACATAATTAATCTCGAACAAGATGTGTTAAACGTTTTATTTTTTGTACAATTGGGGGATCATTTGAAGAGTTTTACAGTAAGGTCATGGTCAGACTCGGAGATGGCAAACATATATCTTGACTTATCAGGAACCATGAGAAGATTGATAAAGGGTTGGAAGGTACAGCTTTTTGTAGAAGTGACCTTCTGCAGTAAACCCCATCCAACTTTGCGTGCGAACGTCACTAAAGCCAATCATAAAACCAAGTAAGTTCAAGTAGTTAATTGAACATCTATAGGGGTCTCAGGGTAATGGCTCGGGGTTAGAGGTATAAATTCATAATTGATTACTAAACAATGGTGATTATCCGCAGCCCAAGCACTTTAAAGGTGTGCAGTTATCGACTAAATGTTTGGGTTGGTCTTTATAAATATAGTTAATATAATCATAGCTTAAGATTATTAGTCCAGGCCTCATTCGTAAGAATCGAAATCGGGCCAAGAAAATAAGCTTAATAAATTCTTCTCCCTAATTAAGTTTAACGATTAAAATATTTTACTTATTACAAAAAACAAAACATTATCGAGAAATATATTTAAACAATCCAACATCTTCAATAATACCTATAAAAAAGTATAGGAATGCAATTTTGTGCGCTGCGAGCCATGCCAGCGAGAAAAATTTTCAATTATTGAGTTAGATAACAAAATAAAACAGGTATTAAAATTGAATAAATAAACGTTCAATGATAAGATAGTTAAGTAGGGTAGTGATTAAATTAAAGCAAAAAGGAGTAGGTTGGGTTTAAAGGAAAGTTTGGCGCCTGCGCTCTAAAAGAAATTCCTAAGACTATTATCAAATAGCTGGTTTATTAAAACATGCCATACTAATTTTATTTTACGTAAATATTAGAAGTTATTGTAAGCCAGAAGAACTTAATTAACAGACGAACAGCATTATTGGAATATGTTAATCCTGAATATAAATTTACATAAAGCTATTTTTATTAGTGAGCCCCGGTCGCCTAAACTATATTGTGAAAACATTAGTTAAGTCTTAAGTTAAATCTATTTTCGGCGAGATAAAAGAAGTACTTAATTCTCAGTACCAATTGAGGGTAAAGCAAGGTTATCGCAGGAAGTTAAGATTAATATTATCTTTATTACCAACTACCTGATAGAAAA
>JACYFI010001822.1:0-11277 GCA_020975735.1 Ophiocordyceps xuefengensis | reverse complement strand
GAGACCCCCCTTATAGGGGTGAGACATAGGTCCGTTTTAGTAAGGACAACTACTAGTTTTTACTTCCGCAAGATTCCGTCTAGAATATAAAGACATAAGTCGTTTTTGGTTAATTTCTCCTAGTTAGCCCTATTAAATTTCGCCGCCCTTCTATAGAAGCTGTGAGATGAAGGGGTTGAACCTCTCTTATCCCTCCTCTGTCAGGATGTACAGAAGTTTCTATAAGCCGGACCCTAGGTAGTAGGACCCTTGCTGTTATTTTTGCGCTAATCCTTTTCCAGGTAGTTAATAGTTTAATTAGGAAGCATAACTTCTATAACTATAAATACGCCTTAAATTAGCAAACACGAGGTTAAGCTAATAAATTAGCTTTATTTGGTGATGAGCTGTAAGATTATACTAAGCTTATATTATTATTTGGTTATACATTCCTTGTTTAGCTGGTAGAATACGCCCGCTTAAATTTGGCCAATTTTCTGGAAAGAGTATATGTATTTATTGTTATCTTTTATTTCAGGGATGATAAGTAAATTTGAATTTACTAAAAATTTCAGAGACTCTCACCCCAAATTGTATCATGTTATAAGTCTTATTAATTAGAGAGTAGAATTATCTTTCTACTCTTTTGTTTTTCAATGATAGTAATAATTTTGTATATAAATTTTTGATTCATACTTAGCAGGTTTAATTGAAGGAGATGGATCCCTAATAGTCCTAAAACCCAAGAAAGATCACCTAAAGGTCAAATTATTTTCATCCTTCAATACAAAAACAGTACTTGAACTTTAAGAGACCTACCTTAGCTTTAATGAGTACAGATCTAAATTAGGCATTGGATCTATTTTCCAGAAACAAGAGATCTAATGGCTTAGTATATCGATAAAGCACAACAGAAGGTTAATTCTTTGCGTACTCATTGTTTAAATCGTTTCTAAGAAACTCCTAAAATTTATGCTTTACATAGATTAATTTGGATTGATTAAATCAAAAACTTTGATCTTAAATATATATAAAAAAAGTAAAGATATAAAGTAATCTAAAATCCTAATAGGGTTGATTAGGAACGGGTTTTATAGATGCGGACGGGGCACATTTTCAGTAAGAACTACTCGGGTAGTGAAACATAATTCCAAATTGAGAGTAAATTGGGCATTTGTCCTCAAAGACAAAACCCATCATAATAATGAGATAATTCGGATATTTAGTAGTTTTAATCCGCGTAATTTTTATTATCACAGTTAAAAATAAATTAAAGAATGGCAATAAAAAGCCAAAACTCTGAATTACAGGTTAGAACTAACCTAATTTAAAATAGTACTAAATTTAAATGATTAATTATTTGGAATAATTCCACTTTATTACTGAGTAATATTTAAAACTTATAAAATTGAAGAAAGAAAATTTTGTATATTTTGTAACTTAAAAAGATACGCACCTAAATCTATTAAAACACTATTAGTAGGAAATAAAATCCCTCCAATGAATAAAATAATGACAAGAATTTTAATTGGATCATTTCAAGAATTTGTTATAACAATATAAACCTGAAAATAATCGCCAACAATATGGGTAACATATAAGTATCTGACTTTAAACTTCTTTAGGTGTAAAAGTTATTAGACCATTGGACCTGGTCAAGTAGACCAAAATCGATTTTTGGGATATTCCAATGATATTAACGATAGAAAACTTTGAATACTTCATTCTTTGAAGTAGCTGGTGGGGTGGTGATTTTTATACTATTCAACATCTCTCTCTAAGAGTATTTTGTAATTTCCGGAAAAAAAATTCATAAAAAGTCTCTTCATACTTTTGTGATTGGTTTCTCCCGAGGGAGACCACCCATTCCTACCAGTAAAAAAAAATTTAGCTGAGATTTACATTTTGAACCAATGAAAAATGCATGTCCAATTTGGGTCTAAGGCTAAGCAGTAAGCTAACTTTTCCAAATCTAAAAGTTCCAAAGATAAATATATATTGTAAACATCCGTTATTATTATTTATTAAGCTGGTATCTGTTCTAGGTACTTATTTTTTTTATTTGTAGCTTTTTATTTTGTTGTTTCCAAAGGGGCTTATAGTTCTGGAACAGAAAGCGCTAAAGGGATGCAGGCTATCTTTTTTGTGTGGTGCGCGGAGCAGTCGCCTTGAAGATAAAAACTAATAGTCCAAGCTTGCTACCAAAAATGATTTTACTATATTGTTATTTTTTAAGGTTATCCTTTTTTTAGTTTTTATATTGTAATAGATAATACTGTACTATTGCTCTAGGTGGATGAAAGAAAACAGGCTAAAAAAATCTAAGGAAGGGTTAGTGTTTAAAATATCGGTTGGATAAATATTTCACAATCCTAATAATTAATTAGCCTAGAACTCTGTTTGTCAAAGAAGTACTACTAAGTACAGGCGTTTAGCTGGAACTGAGGAGAGAGGAAATAAAAGCAACACAAAATTTGTTAGAAAATAGTGTCTTGTACCTCCCTTAGCTAAGTTCTTAGGTTTTAATGGCAGCAGGAGGTTAGCGGGAGAAGATTACAGTTTACCATGCGTTACTACTTCAAAACTAGTCTTAAAAAAAAGAAAATTTCCATTATCCCATCTATAGTGGTCTGAAATAAATACCCGCACAGCACTAATGATGGAAATAATGGACCTAGTATTGCCTTTTTTACAGTTCCAACCTTCAGCCAGATATAGATACAAGTTTATGAGTTTTAATAGAAGCTAATTACTGATTTACATATGTGTATATGTATATAATTAGATTTGAGGCTATATTAAGTTTTATCTTTAGCTAGATATATTTGAAAATGATTTGAACAATTAAACATATAATTAAAAATAATCTGTTGAATCGATGTCTATTCTTATAATAACTTAAAGCCTACTCTTATATACTGTAAATTCCCAATCAATTTTTTTTTATTGGGGGTATTTAGGTTTTAGTTTTTTGTTTAATTTCTAGCTAGTATATCATGTTTAAATTTATAGGGATTTTTTATACATGAATATCTGATCTTGTTAGTGAAATTTTTAGTTACAATCTAAATCCTAATAATTTTTAAAGTTATAAACTAATAGGCAACTGGATGTTTCACATCGGTCACTGGCCAGGGCTAATAAATATAACAAAACAATATTACATTGATATAATTAGGAAGAGTACTATTAATAAATTAGGATTACGGATTAAAATAGTGGATAAAAGTCAAGGTTTAGTGGACAAGGCTATAAATTTATGAGGGCAAGATTTAGAAATTTTATAATAAGACCTAAAATAAAAAATATTGAGGCTTGGCGCTATTTTTTGTGTGGGTTACGGACCGTGCCATAACAAGAAAAAAAATATAGACTAAAGTCTCTAAAATATCTCCTTACGGATTCGTTAAATTTATAATTATCACTTCTTTGTAAACTCTGACAAAGAAAAATTTAGTAAAAGTGGTAGCACAATGGGTGTAAACGGTCAATAGATTTACGTTTAAAAGACCGTCGGTTTAATTTAAGTGTCGCTACAAAACTGCTTCAGCCGGGTGGGGTGGGCCTTAAATGCTGCTTCAATGTACATTGGAGATACTTCACTTTTTATTATGGCATTGAGCTTTGCTATTGAGGCGATCATACCACACAAATGCCTAACGTAAATAGTTAATAAGAAGTATTGGTATTCTTCGGTCATCCCGAGGCTTTTATTATCTTATGTATACTAGGTTTCGGTAATAATTCGTCAACAATATCAGCTACTTTAGAACCTGATATTTGGTTACATAGGTATGGTTTTACGCTGAGATGTTCTTAGCGACATTAGGATTTATCGTTTGAAGTCACCCACATGCATACTTTAGGACCTGGAGACGGTGATTAAACTGTTACAGGTGTTCACGTAAAAAATCTTCTAGCTAAGTGCTGTAAACTGTCTGTTTATATAGGTTCCACTCCGTGTTTTACGTTAGGTAACAATCTTATTATTTTCAGGAAATCCAGCCCAAGTACTTTGCTATTCTAAATAGCTACGGGGCATAACTAAATGATACTCAATGATAATTAACTATTTAACCTGTGAATTTCTGCTTCATTTAATCTAAAGATTAAGAGGAATCCTTACCCAAGATACAGGCGGAATTAGCGGTTAATTTTCCTAGCAACGATTTAATGAAGGTAAAGGTTGCAATTTGTGTAAAAGAAATTTCAGATTGTTTTTTCAACAAAGGAAATACTATTAGACATATATTAAGAGAAACACAATAGGATATTGTGTATACGATAAAAATTTAAGGATAAAAAGGAGTAACAATATATTGGTAGAAATAAAAGCAAGTTTGTTTATTAATAATTAGTCTTTAATAAAATGGAAATTTGTAACTGATCTAAGTTAAATCACTGATTCGGTTCAGATTACAAGTAAATATTTGAATATGGATGTTTTACCACCTTTAAGAAAAATCTATCTTGGAAGAATATTTTGATTAGGCTGGGTCTAGTCCAAGCTCTTTTGGTTGTTTCTATATTAATTGTCTGTTAAAAGAAGCCAAAAGAAGATGAAATTAGGGGTAGCGTCAAGAGTTAGGTATTCTCTTTAAAACACAAGGGGTATAAAATTACCTATTATAGAACTATACCTTATCATCTTAAAAAGGGTTGGATATTACTTAAGGGATAGCTCAGGGTACAATGGGTTTACAAAGCTCCGATTTTAATGCAAATCAGACTCCGTTTAAAGCACTTCGACAAGATCATGTTTTTGGTTGAGAATATGTAAACTTGATTCAAAAGTTTAGAAAAGTATTATAGAATGATTAGATAGGTAAGGCATTTACAAAGTTAAGGTGTAAAAAAAAATTCTAAAGAATTTGCAACTAAAGGGAATCGTTAGAGGAGAAGATACGGCAAGATTTATACCGTAAGGAAAGTACAATAAGAAAGCTTGTCTGATGCTTGCCCAGCTTGCTGTGTTCCGTTTTATTTTACTCTTTATTTAGCCGGACAAGTAAAAACATACCCACAAAACGGCCGCACAAAAAAATAAGAAGCTGCCAGCCTGTGTACTGCCCAACTTGCGGCATTTCTCTGGCACAGGCCAAATAAAAATTGCCATGCACCGCTTTTAGTTATGCTTCATTTCCCATAACTCAGAAGGGGTGCCTAAAGCTTATCCCTCGACGAGATCGGGGAACATAAGCCACGATATTTACCTAGTTGGGTGGTTTCCTTATTTATTTTAAAGTGCGAGTCGTTGCTTGGCTTAAAAAAAAAATATACAAGGGCACCGCAACACAATAGACGTAAAACATATATAAAAACACAGAAAAATAGTTAACGCCAAGCGAAGGCATTAAATATAGCTTCCCTTAACCTTTATAAGGGTATTTACGTCCTTGCTTTCCACCCTAGCTTTATTGCTGAGGTATGGCAATATCACATTTTTAGGCTAGGATTCAGGATCGTTGCCCTAAACGTAGAAAGTACAGTTTCCCTTTAGGGTACAGACAGAAGATGGCAAAGGAGGGATTAGGGTTAACCATCAGAAAATAAAGGAGATTATTACAGTCTGACAGCTACTGGGTTTTCAAAATCATAATTGTAAAATAGGGGTATGGATTGTTGTTTTCTGGAATTAAACACCCCCTGATGTTAAGGTAGTATGTTCATTGTTAATTAAACTTATGTACTGGCCTTTTGGCTAGAGCTTATTTTTAAGCATGCAACATAATTATTGCCAGGTTTCCTTACCAGGGATAAAATGCTATTTCTCTGGTTACTACGTGCTACGGTGGGTCCTTATTAAATGACATTTGTATGTTTATTTTCCATAAGGTGTTCGTACTTTATGTTTCACAATAGGGAGGGTTAATAAAATCCACTTAGCCTGCTCTCCGTTTTAAATGATTTACTATTGCTGGAAAATTCTACAAATTGTATTACTAATTATCCATAACGATTAAAAGTGGACATAATGTAATTTGAGCCAATCAAACAGCCGAAACCCAAACCAGATGAATTTCTGAGTAGGCAGAACCTTGAGCGACTCTTACACGTAAATGCATTAAAATAAAAGTAATATATTTACTAGTAATGAAGATTTAATAGTCATGAATAAATATAAATATAATTAACAGTTACCAGAAAATTCAGTACCAAGCTACTCTGACTACAAAAAGAGAGAGCTTGCCAGCTAAATGAAGATTTTAAAACCCTATAAATATTTATAGTAATCGTCTGGAAAAGATAAACGAGCTATAATATTAAACAAAGAGAGAACAGGATTAAACTCAGGTGTATATTGTTAATTAGATAATATTTAAATAAACAACGATACATAGCGAAAGCTCATTACATTTAGCTGAATAAGAATGAAAAACCTATGCTTTAAGTACCTTCTTGTTAAAATAAGTTAGACAAAAACCTCCTAATATGCCTATAATAAAAAAAGCTTTTACCTTAAAAATTAAGATAAAGGATTATTTTTCACTTTTTGAATTGATTACCATATGTAGAATATTAAAATACTCAACAATAGAAAACCTTTACCTACTATAACAAAGTAGTTCCTTATAATAATGTACCGAACACCGAAGGTAACTTCCCCTCGACGGGGTTATGTAATGCAGAGTAATAATAACTGTTATCATCTTGTAGCTAAAATAAGTTCACGCTCTTTCACAATCAACTACAAGTCTAATAGGTTAGACGTTTAACAGGAGAGAATAATTCCCCTTTTTCTAGTGCTTCGAATTAAAAACCATTCTTTAGAGGTAAGAGAAGAAATGAACAGAAGCCTAGTCGTGCAGTATCGGTATTTGTATGTGAATTTTTATCAGAGAAGTTATTAATGTAATTTTCCATCTTTTTACTAACTATTTATCTCAAATTAAATTAAATCTAATTCAACGCTACATTATCAAATGTAGACTTAAAGAAATAAATTATTTTTAAGGGTGATGGTATTCGAGCGATATCCGAATAAATATTGAATGATCTACCTTAATATTTAAAGGACTGGGAAATCTCTAATACATTGTAAAAAAATTGCATTTAGATAACATAAACAAATAATAGCCTTATTAAAAAAGGGGATATTCGTTTTAGATGGCGGATATAAACTTTTAAAGTAAGTACGAATGGGAGGTAACAGCTAGCAGCTAAATTTACCTTAACTAAAAATCAACATACTTATAGAGAAAAGTGCGATACAATAAAAGAAAAATATACGAAAAATTATTTTATTACTTAAAGAATTAAATTAATTTAATATTTACTTCGTAATGTGCAGTTGTTGTTAGCTATGCTCAACTATGATATAGCACTTCTCAACGATAACAGTTTGAATTTTAGGGAATAAGTATACCACTTTGTTATGATAAAAGAACAGGACATAAGCCAAAATTCTAGTCTTCAGTGTAGTTAATTGCAATATATATATATATTTGCTGATAACAAATAACTATAAAAACCAATGATATTAAAGAGTTTTGAGCAGGTCTATAGAACGGTGACGGTAGTATCAAGCAAACCACTATAACGGTAAACAGTCCCTACAATACAGAGCTAGTTATTAACTATCAACCTTAAATCTGATTATAAATATGCAGTTGAATGTGCTTAAAGTAGTCGGTGTAACTGTGTGAAGTTACTGGACAAAGAGAAGGCTGTGTTATTTGAGTTTGTAAATAAAAAAGGATGAAATTTAATGAAAATAAATAAACTATCTTGATATTTAATCGCTCCTTTATAACTCTCGAAAAAAAAATCTGTCAACTTGCCTTATTTAAAACATGTTTAATAAAAACTTCCCCAGTAGCAAATACTCTTCTCAGAGGATACTAATTTAAAAGAGCAATATGCTATTATAAATGCTTATGTTTAGTACCTATCTACTTTTAAAGCTATTATTCGGTTTTATAGAAGGCGGACAGGTTGTTTTTCTCATTTCGTAGAAGCGGAAACCAAATTCCTTTCTTATAGGGACTCACAATTACGAACGTTTACTTATAAGACTTTATTTAAACAGGTATTTAAGATCAAAAATAAACGTTCGTTAACCCTTTATATAACTTCTTTTTTTTGTATAGAAGATACAAAAAAAAGGGCATTACGCAAAATAGTGTCACCATTGAACTAACTATCCTTTGTTAGGGGAGAAAAAGTTCGAGTCTTTAGAAAAATGCAATAAAATTCCTTTAGAAGTTGTCGGTGGTCATAGTCACCGTGCAAAAATTCCATACGTTTTTCGGTAAAATTACTTATATTGAATTTTGCTGACGGTGAAGCCCCTATATGTTTTTTTAATGCGCGAAAAGTATGGGTAGTGATAAAACCTGTAACCCTACCCCCGTTAAGGTAATCCGTGGCAAACCAAAGTAGACTAAAATTTCACAATTTATATCGAGTAGGAACGAGAGACTAAACGTGACAATCGAAAGGCTTTATTAAGTTAAAACATAAGATAGTTATAGTCCGATCGCACTTGCGTTGATGCAGTGTCTGTATGTTAATTATTTGTAGCACTTACTGGACTTCTCCTACGTAGTTCTCCCAATGGGCCTTTGAGTAGTTTCATTTAATTCTGCAATTGACTAGCATGTGGAAACTATATTATCAGTTAATCTGTTTAACTTATTTATTATAAATTACCTCACGTATTTTTACCTAGTATCTGAGGTGGAAGCTTTAAATCCCTTTTCTATAAAATATGAAAATAATAATTATACTATATTTAATACTAAAAACTTAGATATTGAATATACAATCAGCCAAAAACACTATAAAGGATTTCAGAGACTAATACGGGGTAATCTCTATTCGCCTTATTCTTACCAATATCTTCCTAAGCATTTTTCTCATTAATTATTATGAATCAGTAAAATTCAACATACTGAAAACCAGCGAGCCTGCACATACAAAAAAAATAGGAGTCCGGCTAAACCACGCCGCACAAAATGGTATGTTTAAATTACTAATATAAAGGATACACGTATAACTAATGTTTTATTCCTTTGGTATTAGCGGGATAATAGATAGCAAAGAAATTTAATTTAGGACATCTTCTTCTAAAAGACTAGTTTATTTAAAAAAAGCTATTGAATAAGATTGCATATATGAGAGAATAAGAATCTTCAACGACGTATTTTAATACCCACCTATTCAATGGTAAACTAATCAAATCCATAAAAACACTAATTTTTTCCTACATATATAGGTTATTCTAAAGAAATAATATGATTTATTTTAGTTAAAAATATAAATGGTATAAATTAGAATTAAGTGTGTAGTGTAGTACAAAGGCTTGTGTATTTATTTACACAGATAGAATTTCATCAAACCCTGAATTATTAGATTTTAAAGTTTAATTCGATTCTTTATTTTTTCAGAATTATTTGATGCTAAAAGGGTTCCTATAGTTTTAATTTTTATTTGTATAGAATTATGTAATCTTACAATGTTTAAAGCACAATTAAATTTTTACCATTCTTAAATCATCCTTTTAATGATTTAATACCCTATGTAAACCCATATGCAAAACAAATAGTAAAATCTCCCCGAAATATATAACTTTAAATGTCAATCAGGTTAAAGCCATGGACATGGTGTATGTAGTATTTTAAGGGAAATAAGATATGCTTATCTATAGTTTTATAGAGTTAGTTTTAATAAAAAAAATTTTTATCTTCCGTGATTATTAAAATTCAAATATTGATACTCCCTATTTGAATATAAAAAATTTAGTCAGATTTTTTTGTGTAACAAATGAATTCAAAAAGAAACCCTTTATGACGAGAGTTTCACCTTCTTTATTCAAAATTTGCGTGTTTCACCTGGCGAAGCTCTTAAATGAAGAGAATAGTCATAATGGGCATTTGCCCATTATATAATGTATATCAAGTAAGTTTAGTATATTATATCCGAAGCTGTCTATCTTTTTTTTAAATATGCTAAATCTCATGTTTATCTGCTTCTGCTTGCAAACATTGGTCCCAACTTAATAAAATATAGTTTAAGTATATACGAAGTTATATTTATTGCTGCTTATAATTTCTTTCTCGTACGGCGGCAGCCCCTTTGCTGAACCTCTGGCCACGCATAGGAAAAAAATATGACAAAATTGAATTTTACGGCGCTTCGACCTTCCGACTCCGTACGACATAGGGGAATTTTTAGCATGTTATTATTATATGTGCCTGGCGCGTTTTATTCAATATCCTTCGCGAAGCACCCTTTTAGTTGAAGCCCCCCTCGCATGGCTTAGCAGGGCATCAGTAATTGAAAATTAAAAACATAATAATCCTTTTGATTTTCTTTAAAATAGGTATTATTTTTATCTAAATAAGTAAAGGTATAGCAGTGATAGCTTATAGTTTTATATATATCTCTATCAAATTTTGTTAGATACGCTATTTAAATATCTAGATTAGATTTATGGTATACTTCAATGCGTTTTTTTATAAAAAAAAGGTATTCAAGGATACAATGCTCTTAAAATATATCATTCCTTTAAATATTTATTTATGTTGGGGCTATGGTTATTTAATATCTAAACTTAATGGGTAATTCATTTTTTTAGTAATGAATATTAATTCATTTTTAAGTTGAGGTATGCATAGAGTAATAAAAGGTCCACTTTAAAAATATGAGATTCATAATAAAGAAGGGTTTTAAATAAATAAGCCCCTTAAAAAATCTATAAAAATACTAACGATACCTATTTTGCACAAGATTCTTTATAAGTGATAAAAAGAAAAAGCTTTAGAGATGAAACAAGAATTACATAAATTACAACTTGATAAAGTTCAAATACTACATGATCAAATCATTCTGAACTTGTTCTTGAGCCCACCGCCAGACCATATATTCTATCGCTTATAGAAAAGGAATACTACAAATATAATTTTATAGAAAAAGACAAGATTTTATCTCAAAAGATCCAATTAGATAAAGTAGAGTCTTAAAAATAACAACACTGACAGAATCAGAGAAAAAAATTTCAAACAAAGGCATAAATAATATAAAATACAAAGGGTAAGAAAAAATTTTTCCTCTGATGGAATTCTTAAATATCTTTTGAAAAAATCATATAGAAGATAATAAAGAGGTCTTAATTTTAACTGTTAATTCAATTAAAAGGAAAAAACTCATAAAACAACAAGCTTAAGTCTAAAAAATAAAGTAAGCTTATCCTTATTCACTGAAGAAATATGATATAGGGTAAAAACGCTGGAGTAAAAAAAAATAAGGGGGGCTACTTTCGGTTGCTATGTGCAGCAAAAAAAATATAATTTTTTT
>JACYFI010001853.1:0-15543 GCA_020975735.1 Ophiocordyceps xuefengensis | reverse complement strand
AGCTAACCCTAATCCCTTCTTATCTCTGTACCTAAAGGTGAGACATGTACCTCCTGCTACGTTTAGGTCAGTATCCTGACTCTAGGACACCTAAAATGAATGTATAAGCAATACTCAAGATAAGTAGGCGTGAAAAAGCAACGGAATCGCTTAATTACCCTATAAGGTTTTAACGGAAGCGTATTTTATGCTTTGCTTGCCTAATTTTTTACTGTGTTTTTAATTTTATGTTTTAGTCTTAATTGTCTTGCAGTGCGCTCTTGTATATTTTTTTTTGTTAGCCCAGCTAACGTAGCTTGCACCTATAAAAAAAGAAGGAATGCCCCTAACTAACTAAATCGTGCTTATGTTCCCACGATCTCTTCCAAGATACAGCTTAGCACCCTCTGATTATCGGAAATGAGAACTACGAACGGAGCATGCAACTTTTTATTGCGTGCAAGGGAAAAGAAATTGGAGGCCCGGAGGTTACACGCTGCCTAGTCTTACTGATTTTTTGTGTGGGCCGTTGTTGTATTTTTTACTGGCCGCTAAAATTAAAAGCAGTAAATAAAATCAGGACAGCAGCTGGAGCATCAAGAAAAAGTTTCTTATTTTTTTCTATATCCGTATTTAAATTTCTTGCTGTACTGTCTTGAAGTCGCTTTAGTAGAAATCTTATATCTTTTTTTTAACTTTAACTTTGTAAATGCCTTACCTTCTTTATCATTTCGATATACTTTTCGTAACTTTGAATAAATCTAACATATTTTCAACCAAAAAACATGATACTTATCGAAAGTAACTTTGTTAAACGACGCCTGTTGTTGAAAAAACCGGAGATTTTATAAGAAACCAGTACCTAGCTACTTGATAATATCACCCCCGGTTTTTTAAATGAATAAATGTTATTTCTATCAGGAATTTTGTCCTTTTGTTTTATTACAATAACTCTAATCTGACGCTACTCCCTATTTCATCCCCTTGGGCTTTAACAGCATTAATATATAGAAACAGATCCGCAAGAGCTTGACTAAACCCCCAAGCAATCAAAATTATCTCAAGATTTAATCTTTTTAACAAGGTGGTCAAGAATCTCTAATTATTCAGTAAAATTACGTAATTAAGCCGAAATCAGTGTTTACTGAGAATTCGTTTCAAAATTTACCCACTTATTAAAGAATAATATAATAACAAACCTTGTTTTAATTCTTTACAAAAATATTTGAGCTTCCGTTTTTCAATCTTCAATTTTATCTATCGACGCATACCCTATTGTTTTCTATTATGATGTGCTAATGTTGTTTCAAGTTGTTACAAAAAAACAATCTGAACATCTTTAACAAATCAACCCTTTACCGTTCTATTAAGTCCTGTAGGAAATTAACCAATTCCCTTATTCTGTAAAGATTGGTTCTATATTTAGATAAATCAGGTATAGAACATTCAAGGTAAATAGTATATTTATATTTAGTATTTCTTAGTTATTGCCCTAGCGATTTTACGGAATAGCCCCAAAGTTACTTGCTGATTTTACCTTTGAAATACAGAATTTTCTAACTAAACACGGAGTGGACTTATTTTTACAGGAGTTTCCAGCCTTAAAGCCAAGTTTTTACCGTGAACACCTGTAGTTTACCACTCCGTCCACAGCTAACATTGGTGGACTTCAACGATAAAAATCCTAACATTCGTGTAGCATCATAGCGTAATTCCATACCTATGTAACCCAAATATAGGTTTACTAGACTAGCTGAATTGTTGTACTAATTTAAACCGAACTCCCGGGTAAATTCCAATATAACCCCGGGATGACCGAGATCCAAAATAACATTCCTATTTTAAACTTTATTTTATGCATGTGTGATGGATGATCACCTACCAAATAGCAAGCTCATGCATTTAAAAATAAATCGAAGTATCGACTGTACAATTGAGCAGCATTTCAGCCCGCACCGGTGAACAAGTCTTGGGAGGATCACTTAAATTAGAACGTCGGTCTTTAAACGATAAATTTGTTGACGTTGAAAACCAGTGTGACTCACATTTGTACTACTTGTTCTTTTATAGAGTTTACAAGGTAGTAGTAATAAATATTAAATAAATTCTAAGGTAATATAGCTTTAGGCCATCATTTTTTCTTGTTAGTGACGCTCCTACCCAACACAAAAAAATAGCCGAGGGCCTAATATTTTTTATTTATAAGTCTTAATAATGTTTACATTGCCTCATAAATTTTATAGCTTGTCAACAAGACCTGTGCTTTTTTTTCCCTAATATTTAATGCGTTAATCTAATTTATTAAATTAGGTCTTTCCCCCAATTTATTTCAAGGTAATCTTTGTATATGAACAGGATTTTGATTAAGCTGCCCAGTGCACGATAGTGAAAGCTATGGCCAGCCTGCCTATTAGTTTATATTTAGAATTATGTAGATTTTAGATTATAATAAATTTCCACTAACAATATCAATTTATGGCTAGTTAAAGAAAATCCCCTATAATAAACCTGATAACTAGCTTAAGAATTAAAGAAATTAACCAATACCAAATAAAAATAATTCTTGGATTATACTAGTCATAAGTATAGCTTTAGGCATTTAAGAAGACCACATTCACCAAAATATTTTTACTATATGTTGAATTTTTTCAACCATTTTTCATGAGTCATTATTTGCTAAACATACACTCTAATAGCCAAATTATTACTATAATTACAAATCAGTAATCAGGTAAGAGTTCTAAATTAAACTCCATCACGTTTATACTAGTTATCTGCTAATGTTGGTATTAGAAAAGGCACTACATAGGCCATTCATTTCCATCAATTAGTATTGGTATGTATTCAAGACCAATATTAGAAAGGATTATGGAATTTTCTTTTCTTTTCTAAGAAAACTATTAGATATGGTATTAACGCGTAACTGTAGAGTCTTCCCGCTAAGCCTACCTCTGCCATGTAATACTAATTAGCCAACGGGAATGTAACGAAGTATTTTTAAAGCAATTTTAGTTGTTGCTTTAACCTACTTTCTAAGTTCCAGCGAAACCTATATTAGTGGGACTTGTCTGAGAATACAGAGACAGGCAAAATTAATATTAGGATTGTGAGAATATTCACAACTTTATTAACACAAACCTCTCCCTAATTGTTTTACGTTTGGCTTCTCTATGACATAGACAGGTGCAATCGTATTCTTACACTTATAAACTAAAAAAAGGAATAACCCTAAAATTAAAAATTAGAATAATTTTTGTAGGATAGCTTAGCTATAATTTTTTTCTTTGCAAGGCACGCTCGGCTCACCCACACAAAAAAAATAGGCTGCATCCTTTAGCGGCTTTCTTGTTCAGAACTATAGGCACTGAACAAAAAATAAAGCTAAAATAAAATAGTAACCTATAACAGTTAATTTAATAAAAAAATAAATAACCATTTTTCACAAAATTATTATCTTGGAACTTAGATTTTCACGTTTTGGCCGCTACGCTAAGCCTGTAGACCAATGGACGATGCATTTCATGGTTTAAGTAATTCAGCTAATTTTTTTTTTGCTTTTAGGATGGGTCTGCTGCTGAGAAGCAAACACAAAAAAAGTATTTAAGAGCTTTATGACATTTTTACGATTAAAATATTCTAGAGAAAAGATGTTGGAATATATAGGAATCACCCACCCCAGCTACGTTCCAAAGAAAGAAAGGTATTTGAAGTTTCTATATTGTTAATATCGATTTAAATACCCAAAAATTCATTTTGGATCCTACTAAGAACGCAGGTTCCCTCATACGCGTTAATAAAACTCTTTTTAATCAAAAGAGTTTAGAATGTAGATATCAAATATGTTTAACCATATTGTTTGGACTATATTTCATTCATATCAAGGTTTATAACAACATTCTTTAAAATTAAGTCAATTATGCTGGTCAGTATTATTCCTCTGAGAATTTTATTTCCTACTATAGTTTAATAGATTCAGGGTTGCGTATGCTTTTTTAAGTTTCAAAATTGTATGACAAACTGTTTCTCAAGCTTTATAAATTTTAAACATATTTAGCAGAAATAAAAGGGTATTTTTCCATATATCCAATTAATTTTAGTTACTATTTTTAAATTAGTCACCGTTCTATCTCTGTAGTTCGGGTTTGGGTTTATTCACTTCTAATCATTTTACTCGTGGATAAATAACTAAAATCCTGCGATTAAAGCTCAAAAATCAGAAATGTACTCATTATTATGATTCGTTTGTCTTAGACAATTATCAAATTTACATTTCACTAATTTTGGGATATTACTACATAAGTAGTTCAACTTGGAAAGATGCCCGTCCGCCGTCTATAACCCTCTAATTCAACTATTAGGAATTAGATTCCTTTTCATCATCTTTTACTTTTTTTTTTCTATAATTTTAAATCAAGTTTTTGACGTTTAAATCAATAATTAATCTATGTAAGCTAAATTTTAGGAGTTCTAAATACACCATTTTATACATGAGTACAATGAACTAACCTTTCAGATTTTTTAGTCAGATAATACATAAAGCATGTAGATCCTTTTGTTCTGAAATAGATCCATGGGCCTTCAATTTCAGATTGTAGTCATTAACCTTAAAAGGATAAGTCTCTTAAACAAATACTATTTGTATTTTGAAGAATAATATAAATTGGACCTTTAGGTGATTCTTTCTGGTTGTAGGTTTACTATTATGGTTACCATTCCTTCAATTAAACACCTGCAAGTATAAGCAAAATTTATAATTCAAATTATTTAGCTATCATTTAGAAAACAAAGACTAGAAAATAATCCTCTCTCTATATTTAAATAACGATTTATAACAAATAATAAAATTTTTGGCCTAAGGTCTCTGAAGATCTATTTATAAACTCAATTTATTGAACAACTGCTGATAAAGTCTAATAATTACATACATATATCTCTTTCTAGCAATTGTCGGCCAAATTAACGAGCTGGCATATTTACCAGCTAAAACAAACGGTAATGTTAATAACAAAAAAATAAGCTTTATTAACACTCAGCTCATCCGAACCTTAAAGTAATTTATTGAAGTCTTTACCCGTGTTCTATATTAGCTTATAGTACTTATGAAGTTATTTTGCTCCTATAAACCTACTTCACTGAACGAATGTAAGGCATATATAGCAACGTCTACAGTAGGTCCGCTATGCCTTTTGTAATCCCCTGACAGAGGAGCGGAAAAAGAGTTCTACCCCTGTCCCTGCTCCCCTGTCTACTACAGGCGGAGAAAAATTAATAGGGCAAACTAGAGAGAGTAATAATCCAAAAACTTATGTTATTTAAAATCGTAGGGAATCTTGCCTCAGAAGAAAAACTAGTCAGTTACCTACTAGAAACGGGACTTTTCCTTCACCCCTTATAGGGGGCTTACGCGTGGTAGACTCTGTAGGATTACCATTGTATAACAAAATTTAACTGTGAGTTTCCTTGCAATATTTTGTTCTCATAACTATATAGTTTCACTACTAATAGACTTACATTTTCTAAGGATTTTTTAAAAAGAAAATTAAAAGGTCGATATAATTCACTAACGCTATTTTTTCTAATAGCATAGCTTGGCGCAGACCGGAGAGATTCCCATGCATAATTAAAGCGAGTGATAATTAAAAAATTTTCACTATAACACGGCATTCCTTTAAAATCCAAATAAGGAGGCCTTGATTCCTCATAGCTATAAAACTATTAATAAAGCCTCATTGCAACAAAGTTCTTTTACTATCATGCTTTTGTAAGGCACATCTATTTAGTCTATTTTTTTTGCTTGCAGAGAGCGCAAGCTACGAAGAGTTTTTTTTTACAATATTCTTATTTCATCCCATAAACTCATTTATATTCATATTAAAGGATAGTCCATCTAAATCTTTTTACCAATTTACATAATAGATGGCTTATCTTCCTATAATACAATAAGATAAAACATCTTATACTTTAGGGTTTTTTTGTTTTAGCTTGTTAATTTGCACCATAAATTCAATATATATTCTAAACCTCTTTAATTAATATTATTAAGGATAAGAACATTTGTTAGGAGTTCTTTCTAAAGTCCTATGGCATAAGATTTTAGTATCAGTCTGTCCGTAAGATAAAAATTTCCTTTAGATCTCAAATTTTTGGTTAAATTGCAAGCGTTATTTAACTCAAGATTTTACTGTCGTTTAAGGCTAGGATTATTTATCTTTGTTTATACGGACTATCTTCAATCATTATTTATCATGATAGTAAATTCAAAAGTTTTTGATTTTTTTTTGATTTACTCATTCCAAGAATAAACCGACTTCTTTAGATCTGCTTTAGAGGTAAGATCGTTAATTTCACACTATCTTTAATTCTAATTTCAAGAGGAGGCTGTGCATTTTATTTTCTAGTTAAAGAATTGCAGGGCATAGAAAAATAAAGCATGACAACAAACATTTTTGAAAAATGTAAATGGTTTAATTTATTGTGAGCTAAAATATATAGTATAAGTTAGGATTAATAACTATCTAATTTTAACGTATATAATTCATCTACTTATTACATTTGCTTCAAATCTCCAGTTGCCAAGAATTAAAGGAAAAATGTTTTATTTCTAGATGAGACTATTCCTCGTAAATGGCGAAAAGTAGGAAGGCACATTTTTTTTTTTATTACAATTTTCGGTTGTCCTGTCCATACCTTGGTTCAGAGGCTAGGTATTCCTAAACGGCTTTCTTCTGATTGTTATACTCTTTCGGGCTGCTTTTATTCTTATGGTAAAATAAGCTCTATTAGAGAGACCTTTTCACTAATATATTATTACTTTTTATTCCCCAAAGCTCTTGTCTTTGTTTTGCCCATATTCGGGCCCCCCTACCATTAAGCATAAGGAAATTACCAAATCCACCTATTAAGGCGGTAATACAACCATACAAAAAATCTCAAAATGGGCGTAGCGGTTACAATACGTATTAATCAACTGGTTATTAGATATGAAATTTGAAACTCCCTTTTGGTCCAACTAAGTTCTAAAGTCTTTTAGAAACCTGAAAAAGCTGTTACCTAATAATCACTGACAATAAAGCAAATATTTAAGTTATTAAAGTGTCCCCTATACATCTTTAGGCGTTAGTGGGAATTTAATTATCTCTTCCCTAACTCATAGATTATTTCAACTTAAATTCAGGCGATATTGTCTTTCCCCTTTTTTGTTACATCTTCTACCTTGTATGCGTTATTGGAAAAATTATAAATATTTGAGGAGACATTAACTAAGAAGTTCTTTTATCATTTAACTTAAATAAGCAAAAATAGTCAAACTACATGGGAAGAGTATGCTGAATCACCTCTACACAAATTGTTTACTTTTCTAAGACTATTCGTAATTTTAGCTCTCTCACTAAGACATAAAAATTTCCGAATATATAGCCCACCGTGAATCATTAAATGCCCAAACTAAGTAAAATTAGGCGCATGGCTCATATTATAGATAATAATTATTCATAAAATAAATTCTATAATATATAAATATAATTAGTAAATTACTTAAAGAATTCTAGATAAAACTTTCCATCTATATCAGAAAGATTATGGGAGTCAATTGAACCTCATGTAATGATTGCAATCAAAGTGTACATCCTTACAACATAAACTTTTTATATTTAGAGTAAAATATTTATAAAATTATGCTATTTTAGTATACAAGCGACAAGGAAATAAAAACATAGCCAAGTATACAATTAGGATCTAATTAGTTCTATATAAGTTTAATTATTTTGATACGCAGTCCTATTAGAGTATTTTTCTACTATGCTTAAAACAGGAACTAACCCTAAGAGTAAAGAAAAATATTAGAAGTGTACTAGATTTGTCAAGATTCTATAATGGACTTTCACAGTTTAGGCTCCTAATTGGGCATTAATTATCAAGAGTTTATAACAAATACATTAGAACTTGGATTTATGCACTTATAGGTCTGATTGTAAAACCTTTAGTTAACCCTAAATCTTCTTTAGGTAGGTAATTAAAATTAATTATAATGAGACTTTAAACATAGCTTGAACACCTCAATAATTTAATACGATAATCTTAAATAGCATAGAAAAGGTAATAAATATCAGTCTGCGCTCTATGCGCAGGTGTTTCATAGGATTAGCCGATTATATAGTTAATCACTATCTCCAACACTATCTGGGCATAAAGAAACAAACGTACTTTAAACCAGAAAATAAAGTTGATTAGTACATTAAACTTTAAATAATAGTAAGGAGCAAAGGTATTCTATACATAAAGTAAACCAACGTACCCATAATAGGATGACATTGGCTTCCAGCCCGAACTGATGCCACAGCCTATTAAATGATTTAGTATCTACATATTGGCTAATACAATGGTAATACAAAAGTGTAGACGAGAATCTGTTTAAAGTTTGCGGTTATTTAAGGGAAACTCTATCGCTCGATGATATCTATATTTGGTTATAATTTTAATTACCTACTTTAGATATTTATTTCCAAAGACATATTTTAGACAATGGTTAAAATTTTAACGCGCTTTAGTTGTGAACAAACGTTCACCCCTGAGGGGCTCGCAGCGCACAACTTCAACTTTCAGGGGCTTTATCACGTGTTAAGCTTATGTGTTGGTACAACCTCTCAAATTCGTTTGGAACCGTTCTTAATTCTATATTTCTGCTGCTTGGCAGTAAAAGACCCAATTAAGTCCGCTACAAATAAATTTAATTTAAGGGGAGGTATCTTTATTTAAAATGTCTTTGTAATTTTTCCCCTTTTTGCCTCTAACAAAATAATATATTTTAAGGAGCCCGGTATTAAGTTTAGCATTATTTTAATTTGTATTATACGGGTGGCTATTTTGTTAGACTTTTTTAATCATTAGTGATGAATGTAAACTTTAACCCCTATCAAGGATGTAAACCATTAAAGAAAAGAAATTTATACACAAGTGGTTGTATATATCAGACTTGCGAAACTTAACACGAAATTGGTAACTGTAGTTATGATAAGGTATGCTATTTTCGTATTATTTTTGTAATACCTAATTTTAAATGCTCATATAAAATATTATGCACTTCTTTGTTTTTAATTAAAACTGAGCCATCTATTCACTTTTTAAGAAAAATGGAACCTTCCGAGCATGGTAAGTCATTTTCAATTATTAAGAAATTTAACAGATGTGTAATCAATGCACTATAAGGAGAGTTATAAACACATCCTTTATAAACATATTATCTTTAGATGGTATTTGTCAGGGTATTATGTTTTTAATATTTAATTTTATTTAATAAGCATAGCTACATTAATTGATTTACTCTAGGTTTCGGGTAACTAGAATATTATCATTATGAGAAAATTACGTAGGGAAATAATACTCCCTTTGGTTATTCCAGGATCTATTATTACTAGTTTACATGGTTGGCTTTTTCAACATCCTTATAACTATTTACCACCTACCTAGTTTCAAAAAGAGATAGAATAACTCTAAAGTAGAAATTCAATCATAAATGTAAAGAAATAGTCGATATTTTATTAGTTATATATCCATTTATGCTTGTCTAGGTATTTTGTATATACCATCTCCGATCATTAAGCGTGACTTAAAAAAAGGCTATACAAAGAGACCGAGGAAGGGTTAATAATCTTATTTTATCAAAATGATTATCTAATTCTTTTTTTAAAGCGTTTATATATGTACATGCCAATTACGGAATACTTGAATAAATAAAAATTATAAACAAATTAGCCGGCCAATCAATTAGACTAAACTGGTAATTTTCGTTTTGAGTCAACTACGTCTGTCTTTAATTAAGGTATAGCACTTATTTAAGTTAGTTATAACGTGGCACCTCTTAGGCTCTCATTGTGGCCGTAGGTAAAACAATGCTAAACTTAGCCTTTATATTAAAAAGCTATGATAATTCTCTTCTGGTATCATATTTCATTTATCTAAAGAAACATCATTAAAAAAATAGTTCCGACAGTCATTTTTATGCAGGTTTACAGCTACTACCTAGTGACCAGCCCTTTGTCGCGATTCTTATTTGGAAGCAAACCGACGATCTTTGTTATACCTAATTTAGGATATATTTTAATCGTTGTCACTAGTATTGCCAAAGGAAATTATTAGATTCTTAAGACCCTGTCAGGTCATTCTGCTTTAAGTTTTAATTTTTTTCCATAACTACTAAACTTTTATACTCCAGACTACTAACTTATACGGTAGTATATATTTTATAATCAACAATTAAACGCCTTTGTTATTAATTTACTAAACCCTTTTTTAACGTTCTTTGTATAGTTTTTAGTTGGACAAACTTAAGCCTTCTGCTGTTTTTCCAACCATACTATTAAAATTCACCCATAAACTATATTATTAGGTGTTTTACGAATACATTGTTTAGAATTCTTTTCAAATTTAAAATTCCCCCTGTTCTTTATTAATTAACGATTCTTTTCTATATAGAGCCCTATTGGTCTCGAGATACGTCTAGTTTGGTTTTTATAACAAAGGGGTATATTACCTCTCGTTTAAACTCTTACTTTGTTTCTAGTTGTTCCTATTAATTAGCTTGTATTTTTATTTCTAAAGTTACTTGTTGCTTATAACCCCAAACAGATCCCAGCTCAGTTAATTATTTAAATCAAGTAAAAGGACTTTTATTATAAATCCTTCTAAGGTTTTAATATTTTCCTAATTATTTTCTTATTTAAACTATTCAGAAATAATCTTCTAAAAAACATTGAATACAAAGTATGTACGCCTATTTGTAACTGAATTTTCAGGACTTTACTAAAACCCACTTAAATTAGATTAAAGATTTGTAAACAAGGATTTATCCTCCTTAGAAGCCAGATCCTATATAATCAAACTTCAAGTTTTTTTATTAAATCATATACAATACCACTAAGTCCTTTAGTTCTTTAGTAAATATTTTTTCGACACAGAATCTTCACCCTAAATTAAATAAATAATACAAGGTTTTAAATATTTTTTAAGATCTTTAAAAGGTTTCTTTATTTTGCTATTGGATTTATATGAGGCGAATAAATATCTTTTTAAATGTGAATGTATTTAATTATCTGTGCTATTATAAATATTAATAATCATGTTTATCGCTATTTAAGTAACCAAAAAGGAAACCTGTACCCAATCTAAGGATTAAGGATTAAATAGACTCCTATTTTATCAAGCTAATGTTCATAGGTAGGTCTATTATGCGTTCAAATAAACCCTCTTACCTATGTGCAAGTTACTTAAGAAAAACGAATGCTGAAGCTGTATTACTGGTAAATAACGAATAAGTCCAAACCGGGTTTGTTACGTCACGCATAATATTGCCTTTCAAACAGAAAGTTGAATGCTCTCAGCTATTACTACGCGTTTATAATGGCAATAGCTTTAGTTTACACCTGTATCTAATTTCTATACTGAGACACAAGCCACCTAGTAATGAAAACCCAAAATTTCATAGATAATTTATATTTGGTTGGTTGCGAATGATCGATTTAATAAGCCGTTAAAACTTAATTTTCAAGAATGGATGACTTTTTTATATCTCTCATAGTATGTTATTTTTTTTAAATTAAAAATTTAATAGATTAACTTATAACATAACACACCTTACCGTATGACTAGTTATTTAAGAAAAATATAGGTAGTCACACTCAAGGTCTATGTCATTAAATATGTCATTAGTGCAGTGCTTATGACTGACCGGGGAGGCCAGCCACCTTGTACGCCTACGATTGGTTATTTTAAATCATAGTTTTTAGGGCTGTAATTATAAAGCTGTAAAAATAGTATATCTTCTTTTCTTACATAACGCAAACGAAATATAATCACTTATCATTTTCATAAATTCATATACTTATATAAAAATAGTATATTGCAAAGATTATGAAAATTACTTTTCTTGCATTATAACACATAAAAAAGGCTCTATGCAGCAGCCTTACTACCCCTCCGTGCCACCCTTAAGTGACTTATAATTTAAGTGTACAACAAAAATGATACAGGTGGTCGGTATGAAATATAGGTTTAATCACCCCCGGTGCTTAACTCGAATATTACCCGGAATGTTCAAACACTTTGCTCATACAAGTACCATAATCTATACTGAACCTTTTTTTAGCCCTCAAGGCTCGGTTTCTGATATGTTATTTCTATCATTATCCATTATCTGAATCTAAAACACTTTTGTCTTCTTTTGACTCATTACCTTTATCTTCTTCAGCTAATTATACATTTCAGTTATTTTTTTTCTTTTCTACTCCTTACTTTTGCTTTTACTCCTTCATTACAACCCAGTATGTTGTAACATTTTCTCTGCTTTTTGATACTCCTTTTACCTTTGCTTTTACTACTTTCATTATACCACTCCCCTTTGATGCAGCAGGAATCTTGCATCTAATCTGTCTTCGTACAGAATCATTATCTGAAGATCTTTGTAGCGAACCAGAAGCATTCTCAGTCATTCGGGCTAGTTGGAACTACTTGAGGGTTAAAGCATAAAGGAGCGGGAGGCTAGATAGGTCCAGCTTGAGCGTAAATCGGGGGACAAGGGGCAGATGTCCAGCTTTGAGGAGATTCGGGCTCCAGGACCCCCCTTCAGATGAGGGTTTAAGTTATGCGTCCCGCTCTATGATACCTTCCTTGCTGTTCAGCTTCTGCTACCTTCCTGTACAGTAGTTGTTTTCTAAAGGAAGATAATTTAAACTCCCCAATTCTATCTTTACAAGTTTGTATGGTTCTACCTCAACCCGAACTTACAGAATAAAAGTTAGCGTCGTTATTTAGACATTCTCTTCTCTTTCCTTATCATAAGCCTCCTGTTCGCCTGATGACTATTTTGGTCAGATGGGCGGGTCCTTAAACCGATAAAAAAAGGGGTGTGGTAGAGAAAGTTTCTTTATTCATAGAACCAACCATATTGGATTAGAAAGTTCTACATAAAGAAAATGTTTGTTTCATATAGTCGTTGAGACTACTAGCCACTAATTTTTTTTGATTGGAACCCTGGATTGACCAACACTTTCCCTCGTCACCCTTAGATTTATAACATAAAATTATGAATAGCCTATTAGAACTGATACACAATAATATAAGACTGAATTAACAAAAAATAAATCAATGTTGTGCCGAAAGTCATATTAAGATACCGTAAAAACAAAACTGTAAATTATATAAAGAAGCGTTCTTGTTACAGATCCCTTTACTTAATATAGAAACCTGTTTTAACTTAATTGTCGTTAACACTAACATCCCAAATCCATAAGGGAGCTACTGCATTTCTATACTACCTTTATCCTAAGATACTATAGTCGTTTGACCTCCCTAATTAATCTAAAACACGGGGTATTAACTATAATTTCTTATAGGAAAAAATCAGTTAAGGAATACGTGGTTGAAAAACCCCACAACTATCTAAGTAGCCTAAGCTCGATAATTTTGAAGTTTGATATAGCCTTAGGTATAAAATTCCGGGATAATAACAATTAGTAAAGCTGAAACAATACTGTGAAGTAATTGAAGGTAATAATTTAAATAAAAGAGGGTACAAGCAAACTCTGGGCTATTTAATATTTTATCATAGGGGGGGATAAATATACTATTATCTGTAAGAATCCAGACCTAAACCAATAAATATATCCTTAGTTATAACGTAACCAAAAATATATTGGAAATAGAGCTAAGATAAACTAGAGGTAAACTTTAGAATTGTCGCCTTCATGTGCATTTTATATAATTTAAGGGTCCAATAGGATTTAGCCTAAAAAAAGTTAATTATAACTTTACTGAAATAGTGTAGTAAATATTCGTCGACCTATTCTGCTAATAAAAATACACGTTTAGTATCTCTAAAGCAATAATTGCCATAAAGCAGATCTTAAATAAAATCTTTACTATCAACCTGTCAATAAAAGGGGGAAAAGCATAATCTAACAAGACTAGCCAATTATTAGAACTGTAGTATAGTTAAAGTGTAAGAATGACAAAATCCCCATATCTTCTTAAAGTCTTGATTATCAACTCCACGGATTAATTTACACTCCGCACCCAAGGAATAACAATCCTTTGAAGAAAAGGTGATTTATTAAATGGGAATTAGCATTATTTATGAAAATTAAAAACCATAGCTAAACCAGCATACCTAATTGAGCGCATTAGTCGAATAAGAATCACATTTTTTTATATGGCTTTGGTTTGATATTGAATCCTACAAGATGAGCTACATACACATTAGTTAGTTGCTCCTAATCCGATAACATAAAAATTAATACGTACTACTGTATTCAAATAAAAGGGGTAACGAATTAAAATTAAATTACCCAGTCCGTAACCATTGGTGGCAGCGTGAATTAAACGCGTAAACTGGCGTAGGTCCTATACCACATCGCCATGTCGTAATCAAATATGGAGACCCTACCTGTTGAACTTTTAGCCAATAGCTCCGATTAATAAAACATATTACCTATTATAATTAATATACTTATTTTGTTAGTGTATAGGAGCTATTTGAGAATATTACATATAATTCTAAACTACCTAAATATCATAATGTACAAAACATACCTATTGTTTAAAAAACAATCTCCAATCTATTAGTTAAAAAACTGCGCGCTAAAGAACTTTTGGATTAGCTGGCAAATTTAGTTAACAATCAAAATAACTGAAAAGAGGTATGAAACAAACCCCACACCCTCTCACCCCCTAGAAAACAATCAAACAGGGTAATTATTCCAGTTCTAGTATAATCATCATAAAAGTAACCAAGCTTAAATACTATAAGAATCTTTGAGTTTTTTGTCTTTAAAATCAAATTTTATTTCTCTAATAATTGATTTATGGCTGTTGTATCAACAATGTTTATTTATCTTAGAAACTTTCTACCTAATATTCGTCCAGAAATTTTACTTTTTCCTAAATTGAATTTATACCCTTCAACCGTAAGATGAGCCACGATTATCCAATTAAATTGTGGATTTTACATCAATCAAGGCTAATCATAAAGTTTTATACCTATAATAGGTTTCTTTTAAAAGAAGGAACTTATTATATTGTGGAAATCAGCAAAGTCAATATTTGTAAGACTAATTGCTAGATTTACCTCGTATTGTAGTATATTTCCTGATCCCTAAATATTCCAACTATTTTTCTCCATTATACCTATAGTATCTCTCTATGTTGCCAGATATCTAAATCTCAATGTGCTTCGGATAACCTAAATTTACTGTTGCCTTTTATGGCATACCAACATTAAAGTTTCCGTCGGCACTAACAAATCCCTGAAATTCAACTTGGTGTTAAAATATTACATTATATCAGAGTTTACTACAGGTTCTTTCAACAGGAAGTAATACCCTGCAAACGTCTGATTTTAACGGTCAGAGTACCTAATTCATTTGGATGCTTTTATATTTACTATTTTGGATTAAACCTTTCGAACGAAGATGAGCTTTTATTATTTAACAAATTTTACTCGTTTGCATTAACAAATATAAAATCCGCGCGTTTTATGAAGTTAATAACGGATATTTTCTAATAAATAAGTAAGTT
>JACYFI010001852.1:0-10064 GCA_020975735.1 Ophiocordyceps xuefengensis | reverse complement strand
TTATGTACCGTGCTACCGGGTGGGTCGTACTAAAAATGAACTACCTATCCAATTGTTATTTTCATAGGTTCCCGCTTTTATGTTTACAATCGGGAGCGGTTAATAAATCCCGGACTAGCCTCTCCCTTAAACGATTATATATGGCTGGGAAAATTCTTAACAATTGCATTACTTATTTACTCTTCAACGATAAAATAGTGACCAAATGTAATTTGAACAAATCAGAGGAAACAAAACAGATGAAATTCCTTAGTTAGAATCCTTAGAGACTTACACGTAATCCATCTAAGAATATATATATACTAAAGTAAATGGAAGATATAGTCCATGAAATAAAATTATAAATTAATTACAGGGTTTACAGAAAATTAAGTACCAAGTCTAACTTCACGACTAAAAAGAGGAGCTTGCGCCTCAATCAGATGTAAACTATAAATATTAAAGTAATTTTTATGAAAAAATAGAGCTTTTTAAGATATTAAAACACGAAAAGATAAACGAGGTGTATATTGTTTTAATCGAAAATAATATAATAAATTAAACAGTATACATAGAAGCTCCTATACATTTTAGGTAATTAAAGAAAATATCTTTAAATACTCCCTCATTTTAATAATAGACAAAACTCTTAATATGCCTATCAAATAAAATACTCTTTAATTAAATACGACAAAAAGATAATTCCTCAACTTTGAATATTAAAGTTATGTAGATAATTAAAAAAACTTTTAACGATAAGGGAAACTTTTCTATATAACAATGTTTAGTGCCCTTACCCTAAATGTACTGAAACAAGGGGTTATTTCCCTCGACGGGTTTTATGTTAATACAGAAAGTAAACTAAAAAACGGTATCCTTTTTAACCTAAAAAAAAGTACACTTCTTTACAAACTAAAGGGTCTAATAGTTAGACGGTTTAACAAGAGAGAGGAAATAATCTTTTCATGCTTCGCTAAAAAAACCATGTCCTTCTTTAGAGAGTAGAGAAGAATGATAGAATGCAGTTTTTCTGATATCAGTAAATGTTTATAATTCTCATTAGAGAGTTATTTGATGTAATATTCTCCATCTTTACTAACTCTATTCCAAAATTAATTAAACTAATCACGCTACATTAGTAGATGCGATTTATAAGAAAAATCAAATTGATTTAAGGTGAATGGTTTTGAGCCATATCCGCCGAATAATATTGAAGATCCTACCTAATATAAAGAAGAACCAAAAATTCACATTAATTGTAAAAAATTGTTAGATACATAAAACAAAAATAGCCTTATGAAACAAAGGCGAGTATTCGTTACGACTGCGACTTTAGTAACTTTATAAGTAATACGTTGAGTACACACACAGCAGCTATATACTTCATACTTAAAATCATACCCATAATATAAAGAAGGCTTAAATAAAGAAATATAACAAAACAAATATCTTATTTAACATGAAAAATGATTAAATTTCTAATTTATATTTATTCGGACGGAGTTGCCGTGTTGTGCTAATGTTCACTAGATATACCTTCCCACGACTACGTTTGAAATTTTAGGAATAGAGTATTAACCATACTTTTTATGATCAAGACAGATAAGGCCAATTTCAGTACATAGTGTTTAATGATTGCCAGTTATTAATGATTTAGTGTGATCACAATAACTATAAACATATATAAGAAATGTTTGTGAGTAGGTGCTTAATGGACGGTGACGTGATTCCAAGTAAACCATTTTACGTAAACAGTCTTCTCTAAATACAGACAGTTATCAAATTATAATCTATCCTTAAATCTAAATTTAATTAGCTGGTTGAGTTGCTAAAGCAGTGGGAACCACTGTTTAAAGATTTACTGGAAAGAGGCTGATGTTATTTGCAGCTTTTGTAAATAAAAAGGAAGAAATTTATTGAAATAACTAAAAAAATATTGATATTTATCCTGCCTTAAACTTCAAAAAAAATTCTTGTGACATCGCATAATTTATAAAACATATTTTACTAAAACTTCAGTTAGAAAAATAGCTTATTCCACAAGTGGGGGATACTAAATTTAAAAGAGCAATAGCGCTATTATCATGCTAATTTTTAAGGCACCTACTGAATTTGAAAAGCTGTTATGTGGTTTATAGAAGCGAGGGGTTGTTTTCCATTCGTTAGATTTGGAAGCAAAATCTTATCTCATAGGACAAAAAATACGACGGTTTATTTATAACGGATTAATATTAAACAAGGTATTTGAAGTTCCAAAATAAAGTTCGTAACCCTTATGATAACTTCCTATTTTATCAGAAGTAATACAAAGAAAGAGGCAATTAGCTAAAATAAGTGCACCATTGTACTAAACTAATCCTTGTTGTAGGAGAAAAAGTCGGGTCATTTAGAATAAATTTCAAAAAATTCTTTTAGTAAAGTGTCGTGGTGGCACTGTCACCCGGAAAATTCCGATACGTATTCTCCGGTTAAAATGTTATTATATTAATTTTGCTAAGGTGAGCCTTATATGTTTTTCTTAATGCCCGGGATAGGATTAAAGGTAGTGATAAAAATGTAGTCCCTCCCCATTTTAAGGTAAATACCGGTGGAACCAAAGTAACTAATAATTTTCACAAATTATTATCAGTAAGGTCGTAGAGACTAAACGTGACAAATCGACAAGGTTTATTAAAGTTCAATTCGTTAGAAAGTTATAAGTCCGATCACTTGCGTGAGGCAGTGCTGTGATGTAAATTATTTTGGGCAACATTAACTGAACTTACTACGCTAGTTCTCAATGGGCTTTGGTACTGTCATTATTCTGGCAATTACTATATGCTGGGAAAACATATATTATCAGTTTAATTATTTAACTTATTTATTCTATAATTTCAACGTTATTTTTTACTTAGATCTAGTGGAAGCTTAACTTTATTAAAAGTGACAATTAACTAATTATAACTTATCTAATACTTAAAACTTTAAGAATTAATATACAATCACCAGAAACTATAAAGGATTCTCAGAGACTATACGTGTAATCATTAATTTCCGCCTTTGTAATAATTTTTTCTTGCTTTTTCTTTTATATATAATAATAAAATTACATATGACCCAGCGAAAGCGGATATACGACAGCACAGAAAAAAATGAAGCTCTGACGCCTGACGCCACCGCGGCACAAAAGGTATTTTCATAACTTATAAAAGGATACCAACTAACCTAATTTCTTATTCCTGATTAGCGGGAATAAAGAATGGGAAAAGGAAATTTTGATTATAGAAAGTTCTCTTCGTAAAAAATTTAGATTAAAAGCGTACTTTCGCAATAAGATTTGCATATAAGAGATATAACGGGATTTTTAACCTATTCAAAACACTTTACATATTGGGTAAACATAATAACCATAAAAATAAATTTCTTTCTACATAATAAGTTCCTTAATGAAAATAATATGATATATCTTATTTTAACCAAATTTTAAAAGCGTATAAATAGAGATTAAGTGTGATAGTTTTAGAAAAAGTTGGTATTAATAACCATAGATTTACACTTAAACTGATTATAAATATTAAAGTTAATTGATTTCTTATTTTTCAGGATTAAATTGAGTGCAAAAGGTTTCTATAGTTTTATTTTATTTGTAAATGAATTGAAGGTAATCTACAGTTAAACATAATTAATTTTCACATCTAATAATCCCTTTAATGATTAATACCCTATGGTAAAACTATACACAGAATAGTAAAAATCTCAATATTAACTTTTATTTCCATCAGGTTAAAGCCATGCACTGTTGTTATGGAGTTTTATGTCAAAATAGATTATAGCCTCTGATTATAAGTTTTATAGGTAGTATAATAAAACTAAAATTTTTATCTATCACCGGTATTATAAATAATTCCAAATTTTGATTACCTATTGATAATAAGAATTTATTCAGATTTGTTTGTCTAAAATGAATCAATACCAGAAATCCGTTTATGAACTAGAGTTTCTTTTTTTCAAAAATTTGCGGTTTCCCTGCGAGCTCTTAAATGAAGCATGATGGTCCTAATAATAAGGGCATTTGCCAACAATTTGAATATTTAAGATATCCAGTTTTATATTAAAGTATTTTATCGGAGAAGTGGCCTATTTTTTTTTAAATATGCTAAAGGCTCATCGTTTATCTTGCTTCGCTCGCGAAACTTTGCCACTTAATACTATAGATTTACACATAAATCTAAAGTATAAATCATTGCTGCTTATAATTTTTCCTTATAAGGCGCAGCCTTGCTGGCTTCTGAGACCCGCAATAGGAAAAATATTTAAAAAATGAATTTTAGGGCTTTTGACTTCGACTCCGTAGACCAAAGGAATTTTTAGAAGATTTATAAATTATATGATGCTGGCGCGATTTTTTGTCATATCCTCGCGAGCACCCTTAGTGAAAACCCCCTCGTCATGCTACGAGGGAATCCAGTTAATACAAAATGTCAAATAAATTCCTTTTAATGTTAGTATATTAGGTAGTTATTTTTATACTTATAAGTAAAGTATATAGTAGTCGCTAGCTTATTATTTACTATATCTATATCAAAATTGTTGTGTTGTAACTAACGCCTATTAATTTATCTGCTATTTATTAACTCTGATTTATAAAAAAAATAAGGTATATCAAGAAAAATAACTTTAAATTTTATACCTATTCCTTTAAATAGTTTATTATTGGATTATGTTATTTTATATTAACTATAATGGTAATTCTGTTTTTTTACCTAAATAGAATTATTTATTTCATTAAGTTGGAGATATGATTGAGTAATAAAAGGTTTAAAAATATGATTAATATAAAGAAAGGGTTTCTTTCAGATAAAAAAGCCCCTAAAACCAAAAAAAATACTAGATAACCTATTTTGACACAAGAGATCTTAAAGAGATAAAAAAAAAAGGCTTCAGAATGAAACAAAATTACTAAAATACAATCTTTACATAATTCAAACTTAAATATTTTAAATATTGATTGTTCTGGAGCCCCTACCGCCACCCATAAAGTCTTTAAGCCTAACGAGAGAAATGAAAACACGAATATAATTAGATTAAGAAAAATAACTGATTTACTTCAAAATGGAATCATTTAGATAAAGTAGAGTTTTGAATACATAGGCTTACAAGAAATCAGGAAAAAAATTTAACAAAGGTCATTAATAATAATAATAAAAGGTAAACAGAAAAAT
Organism: Ophiocordyceps xuefengensis; assembly: GCA_020975735.1. Lineage (NCBI taxonomy): Eukaryota > Fungi > Ascomycota > Sordariomycetes > Hypocreales > Ophiocordycipitaceae > Ophiocordyceps > Ophiocordyceps xuefengensis. Next base: position 4,884 of record JACYFI010001852.1, on the reverse strand, counting down.
ATTTTCCCAGAATCGAATCTAAAATCTTTGAAAAAGATTATAATAGGAGTAATAACAAAGGCTTAATTTTAATCTTAAATCAATAAAGATAACTTAAAAAAACAAGGCCTTAAGCTCTTAAAAAATTAAAGTAGGTTATCCCATATTCCTGGAGAATTATGGATAGTGAAATCGCGTGGAATAGAAAAAAATAAGGGTGGCAGCTTTCGGTGCTATGCAAGCAAAAAAATATATTTTGATTTTTAGAGCTCACTACAAGTGTACCTCTATATCTTAAAAGTTTATCTGGGTAAATCTATATAGTAAGCGGTTCAGGTGTAACCGGGCGCAGCTATGCTTGTGATGTCAAAAGGTTGATACTTATTCAAGACAAATTAAAAGTGCCTTAAGATCGGGTGGTACTCGCTAAGCTTGCGCAGGTCTACTTTATTTTAAAGGCTATGAACGGAGAGAATAGGAAAGATAGTTAGAAGGGACCGGACCCTATAAAGGGGTTACGCTGAAAGGTCCTATATACCTCGGGTTTTAAAAAAGATAAGCTGTTGCTAAATATTATTCTTCAGATGAATAACCTACCTATATTTTTATCCGTTTAAGAGGCCAACAAAGTACCCTTAAGATTTCATATTAAAAGAGATGGTTGTAGTATTGTCTTGTGCTAAGGTTTGACTAAAATTACTTGTTATGTAAACTAATAAGTGTAATATAAGTTTAATAAATAACTAATTCCCTGGCTGTTGGTAGGTGTAACATACATTCATGCTAGAATAAAAAAAGTAAGTATAAATCTTAGAGAAACAAATTATATATAAAACCCTGGAAATAAAAATAAATTCATTTAATACGTAAAATGAAGCAAAAAAAAGTATTAAAAACCAAAGATACAATTTTACGTGGTGGGTTCCCTCATACATTAGTAAACCATACCCCAGGGGAAGTTACAGAATATTTGTAGAGAAATTATAGAACCTGCATGCAATCCCTCTTAAACACCCTTGTAAGGGGGAGCTATATGGTTTGACCTAACAGCAATGAGATAGCGCAACTCAAAAAGATAATTTTGATACATTATAAATCTTAAACGGTATATTAAATATACTTTTGCATTTCCACGTAACGGTTTTAGAAGTAGGGAGCCGTTTTTGGGCCAATGTTGGCCAGGGTGATATTTCATGAATCAAAAATGTTATGGTCTAAATATGATCTTATCTTCAGCTAAAAACATAATTTTGACTTGTTCTTATAGGTGTTAATCTACATTTTGCCCTTCAACACTTTTTTGGTCCACAGTAGGCCTTTTTTCATAGTGATATGGAAATTCTTAACAACCCTTATTACTGTAAAACCCTATTTTAAAATTAGTCAGTATAATAGACAAGCTTTGAGAAACCAACAAGAAGATATGGGCACAATCTCATATTTTTTAAGTAGGGTTCCCAGAGACTATACGTATTGGTACTTAAAAGTTAAAAGAAATAGTCTAATAACATAGTGATTTAAATGTTCAATAATCTGTTTTACTTTATTTACCCTAATTATCCAATTTAGCCTTTATAAAATATAAGAAATATGACGTTGTTAGTGAAGTGCTCATAATAAAGGGTGGTGTGGCTTCGCAGAAAACATATTCTTACAAATATCCTGGCTTGAACCCATTTAATAGCAAAACTCAATTATACATGACTCCGGACAAGATCCAAATAAATGATGACGGATCTGTTTTTTGTGAAACCTTATTTTTTCTATGCCTTGTAGGCATCAGCAGAAAAATATTGCAAAAAAAACAGTAAATAAATTATATTTATTTACTGTTAAACTTAAACACCAATTTATTGGTTCAGTTACAAATTGGACCTTAGTTAAATTTTGAAACCATTCTCTGTTTTTAACATATCTTTTATAGGAGAAACAATTGGTGAGCGAAGCTGATAGTAAAAATAGGGTTGGTACATTTATTCCTTATAAAATAATAAGCTGTTAATGTAAACGGGTTGGGTAAACGGTTTAGGTTTAGCCTAATAGCCACTAAATACCCTTTCTTTTGTTTAGCCGATAACTAGTATATATCTAATTCCTATATATTGAGTATTGAGGCGCAAGCTTATCATTTTCTTATGCGTTAGACCAGCAAAGCTCATTATTTTAATAAATGGTTATGGTAATAGATGGGTTACACAATAAAGCAAAGAATTATCCTGTAAAATAACAACACTAAATTTATTTATATAACCCTGTTAATACATATTTAAACCCTGGCGCAGGATCTAGTATGGATTAAGATGACCTCAAAAAAGTCTAAAAGAGCTTATACTGATTCCTGTAAAAGTAAATCCTTCTTTTCTCTAATAACTAGATAAGACTTAGGTACTTTAATTTTCTGATTTATTATGGCCCTATGAAAATAAGCTGCGCGCTATGTAAGAAAAAAATTTTCGGCACAAAGTCCCTGCTAATTTAGAGAAATAAACTAAAGCAACTAGGCCATTAATCCCATGAGTTTAAATAAGGGAAAACTAAGTGAATTTAACTTGCAATATGAACTAAAGATAGAAAAGGGTTTGAATAATCCATATGTACAGTAAAACAAAAGTACTGATAATTTAGCCTAAATTAAGAAAAAGGGGTTTATGTTTCATATAGTGATAGGGCAGTTTATTAAGAAAGTGCTAGGCAGTGTATATTATTGTAAAAGATTACATTTAAGACCGCTATAACTTATAAAAAAAATAATAGATACAGGATAAAACTATATAAAGATAATGTACTTTTATTCTGAAATATATAAAGAAAGGGTTACCTACCTTTTTTCATATGTCTGGCAGGAAAACATGCTACAGATCGTATTTAAGAAATTAAGATATAAAATTGCCTACAAGGGTATGCCTAGAAAGAATAGCGAGCTATCCCTAGATCAAATTTTCAGGGATAAACTTAATTAGTGTGTAGATCTATTGTAAGGGTAGTGGCTCGACTTGATTTATTCTTATAATTGTTACATAACAATTAGTAGAACGGCTAAAGTAGCTAGTAGTAATCCTTGATTAACACCGAGGGGTTCTATACAGATACTACTACAGCTAACTTAAACAGATGTTAACAGTAGGTTTAGATATGGAGGATTAAAAAGCCTGACCTAAACCTCAGCTATTTGAAGTTTACCTTTACAAACTAAACATAGATAGACTTAGCTTGTATTCGTCCTTGTTCTATTGAACAAAAAATACCGAACAAGATTACAAGCTTTTTACTTAAGTGAATTTTTAAATCTCTGATAATGAATAGCCAGTTGACATATAGCTTGTTAGATAAAGAATTTTTAAGTCCTCATTAGCTCAATGGAGGTAGAATACTTCTTATATTACGATTTAGTTTCGATCTGAGATGGAGGCTAGACGCCCCCCTTGTGCTAGTGTAGGCAAAAGGTCTAGGAAACTGCTTTGCTTATAGCTCCTAGCTTGCGAATCCCTAGTATTTTTTACTGCGAAGCAAATAGGTAGGACTACACATATAAATTAGTCTATTAATTTTTTAAGATTTATTGCTTATTTTTCGCGGGCCTTGAGCATACCCTATTCACACAGAAGTATGCAAACCTTCCCTCAAATTAATCTAAGTTTTAAATTATGGTCCAACCTAAGTTAATTATAGCTACACACGTCTTTTTATACTTCGTTTTTAGTGCTACTTGTTATGCAATAGAAAATCCAAAGCTAATCTTTTTTTTTTGATGGAAGCCCCTCACACAGAAGTGCGATCCGTCCTATATTATTTTAATTAGCCATACTGTATTAATTACTTTATAATAAAAAAATTTACTTGCACCACACCATCACTAAAAATGAATTCTACCCTTACAACGTATTATTTCAATTATTGACATAAAATGTAGTGTTAACTGTTGCCCCAGGCTTTACTTGGGTATATATGGAATATGTAAGTGTTAGCTTGACAAAAAAACATGCTAGGTATGCAAAGAAGATTAGTCGCTATGCTCGTAGGCAAAATAATGAGACTTTTTTAATATTTTCATAGCTCTAGTTATAATATAGCTATTTAAGCTTTTTATAAAAAGCCCCTTTGTGCGCCAAGCTATACCCTTTTTGAAGTTAATGTAATTAATTGGGTATGTAAGATTTTTTATTTAACGTCTTAATACATAATTGTGAAGGTTTTTAAAAGGCGGAGAAGTAAAATGGTATATAATATCATGTTTTATAGTAAAAAAATAACCTAATATTTTTTACGCTGTATCAGGAAGCAAGAAAAAGTTGAGCTAAGCATTTCCTAGGCGCCCTTTCGGGTCCAGAGATCCTTCGAGACTTTAAAATGCCATCCTTAATGGTTAATTTGAACGATAGATTTTCATCGTTTAGATTTTTTTTACCAAAAAAAGTACAAAAAGCTCGCGGTTGAATTAAAATTCGAATTTCTGTGATTAGGAAGAATTTGCAATCCTAAAATTATGCAGAAGAAACGATAAAATTTCTTATGCTTTGCAGCCAAAAATCTTACCCTATTCAAATACTTGATATTTAAAAGTAATCCTTAAACTTGATATACATTCTATGATTATTTATATGAAATTACTTTAAACCTTAAAACTAGAATCAAATTTTGTTACAGTGCCCGCTAAAGGTATTAATAATTTACTCGCGAATATTTTGATGGACAACTAAGCTTCTTAGTTTATGACAATCAGGAGTATTAATGAGTATCTACATTACTTAGGTGAAGCTAGCAGAACTTTAAATGCCTTATTTAAAAATCATAGAGCATTGGACGACTACCTTATAAAAAACTTACTTGTTTTTGTAACTAATAAAGCTAGAATCTAAGAACATTTTAGAAAATAACTTAGTAAGCGAATGACTAGGGTTAGAATTA
>JACYFI010001851.1:0-14641 GCA_020975735.1 Ophiocordyceps xuefengensis | reverse complement strand
AGGCGTAGGCGTTCGTATTAGCCACCAAAAATTTATCTCGACGGGGATTCGAGACACCCAATACTAACACAAAATTTATGTCATACCTAATTTAAAGTCAACGAGAACTATTATTATTTTGATTGAATTTCTTACGTACTATAGATATTTAAGTAGTGTGCCATGAGGAAGGCTTATGTATGCGCTTATTAAAAACGCAGAACTTTTACAATATGTCGAGCATATGCTGCTATTTTTGTGCGCATTACTTCTCAGCACGCAATAAAAAATTAGAAGTATGCAAAACAAAAAAGAGGAAGAAGAGTTTTTTAACTAATAACAACTTTACAAAACCAAAAAGAGCTTGCTGACGAAGTTTGCATCCCTTAATTGGGAAATTTTTGTAAATAAAGGATAAGGGAAGTTTTAAATATCCTTTTAGGCGATATAGCTAAAAGCTACTGTTTTCTGAAATAGAGATATAAACCAGATTTTAAACGTTAACTATTTTATCGTTAATATGCCCTCATCATTTTGACAGTGTTTGAGTTATAATAGATTCTTATTTAATTACAACAAACCTGTCACAAAACCTTATGCAGGGCCTTGCCGCCTTCTAAGTTATTTTATAGCATCAGCTTGAGGTTAAAACAAAACACACCAAAAAAAACAACCATCGCACAGATAGAAACCCTGCAAGTCCATTATAATTAATTGTTATATCAGGCAACGTTTCACATTAAGTCAAAATAAAAATTTTTGATGTGTGCCGCTTTATTATTCGTTGTGTAAACAGAAGAATAATATGCAGGCTCTTCATTTGTAATTTGATGAACTTACTACTAAAAAGAACCCAAATTCTCGTTTATTAGATTAATTTGGCTTCAACCAACACATATTTAATCAAGTTGTATCTAAAACCAAATCCTGGGCTCCCTAATTTCGCATTTCTACTATTGTACTATTAAAGCTTTACGGCTTTTACATGGTAGAATATCAATCTTCTACTTTATAAGAGTTTTTATTTTATTAACGTTACACTATATTCCAATTAAACTAGAATGCCATGGTACAAGAGAGTCTAAAATCTATAGTGGGCTTGACCATCGTGTTAGCTTCTTCCTTCTCTAGCTGAACTTACATAGTTATCTTTATGATTAATGGTAAACAAAAGTTTTAATTTGTGTGAATTAATTTATCCTTTACCCTGTAGGAATATACCAAAGTATTCTTTATTAGTCTTCTAGACGATCAGCTTTATGGTTATTCTCTCAAACAATTCTTTACGAAACCACCACCCTAGTTAATTATGCTAATTCTTCAAGGTTGTTATATTTCTAATTGTTTGATAAGGTTCAAATGAATATTTTACGGTTAATAGAAAGATATTATAAAACCTATCTAGTTACCCGTAAGCAAGAAATTTTAGCTACCTCACCATAGCTCCAACTTTTATACTCGTATTTATTTAAGAAGCTTGCGCCTTGTTTGTTGCTTACAACTGTGTTAAGTTGGTGGGATATTTGAGTTAATTATTCATAGTAACTTAAATCAAAATAATATTGAAATTTTAGAGCTTGCGCCCTGGAAAATTAGATTTCCTGCATTTATTGTCATCATCATTATTTTAATAGATTAAAAGAGCCGTAATAACACTCCGCCCCAAAGCAAAAACTGTAAATCCTAACCAAATCTATTTAACCTATGTAATGGTAATTAACATTTTATATTATTTTCCTTATTTATAACAATAAAGTATTGAAATACGAGTAGTCAGATTTTGAACTGACACATGCTGAGTGAAACCAGTATGTCACCATTAACCGGATACCGTTGGCTACAAAACTCCCTTAGGACTTTAATCTATTATTTAATACTATTATAAACTAATCTTATTAAAACATAAAAACCTATAATCCATTCAAATTAAAATTAAATTATACATCCAGACCACCCCTTGATGTTAATTAAAATATAAATATAACAACCTCTTTTGTTAATATTGCTTTTATTTACTTATCTTAGCGTAGCTATTTGGATCCGCGAAAGCGTACTTGGTTTCACCAAAGCCTCACTAATACTCAAGTAAAGTATTATATATTTATTATAAGACTCTGTTTGCAAGCCTTATTATAATTTTTGCAATAAATTAAGGCAGTTGGTTGGTGTTGCATGCCATACATGCCATATTTATAATTTTCATACATGGAAGATGCGCAGGAATCAACCTGGAACAGCAAATGGCAAGTTTACGTGGTACTTTTGCCAATTTAAGACTAACCCCCCCAAAAAGATTACGTAATTTATTATTAGTAAATTTTTTCTAGGAATTTTTTTTTCCGTTAAAGCATAGCTTGACCTTAAAAACAGACCACTTACAGCTATAAATGCAGTTATACTTCTTTTGGTGCTGTACTTAACTTTTTTTGTTCGGGCATTAGTTCTTCAGCACGGCAAAGCAAAAATTAGAAGTATGCCTCCTACAAGAATATAACATAACCTTCCTAAACGTTTATAGAGTGGTACAAAAAAGGATCTTGCAGGCTGGGTTTCTTGATTTTTTTACCCGATGGCTTGGCTATTACAGAAGAGGTTACCGGCAAGCTACTTAAAAGATTAAAAAATTTTCATTTTCGATAGATATATAATTAAATTAAAACAAGCAAGATATCGTTTGTAATTGGAAATAGGGGATTGATTGCAAACATCCAATTACACCCGCCATTAGCTTAAATGTTTGTTCTTAACCTTATGATAACTTTCCTTGTTATATCTACTTAAGATTCTAAAGGATTGCGAAGGCTACAAATATTTTTAGAGCTTCCGTCTTAGCAAATTATATTATTATTTTAGGACTTGCAGGGATCGGAACCTACATTCAATCATTAAAGTCGAATGTATTCCCATTAGACTAAGTCCCCTCCACTGCCCTCCGGTAAAACTTGAGACTTATCAACAAAGCCAATTTTTCAGGCTTCCTGCTCGGCCAAATTAGCTCACGGCCTTACATAGAGATATAGGTAATTGAACAGGTGAAAAAACACAAGAACTTATACTCATCTAACTTACATAACCCTAAAATTATCTGTATATTAATCTAGTTACATAAATGACCACCTACCCTTAATCGGGCAGCTACTCTTTGTTCTTAGCAAAGCAAAACATGGGAGATATGAGAATTACACATGCACAACAAGGAATTGTGCGATGCTCTTGAAAGAAAAAGTGGCGTTTATTTCTTCAGTATTAAATATTTTTCACATTAATGCCTAGAAAGATTCAATTGGGTTGGGCTGGCGCCTTTATTATTCCCCTGGTTAAAGAATATATGCAAGGTCATAAAATTTTTATTAGAGCGTAGCTTGCCACGTTGTAATAAAGCTTAAAGGTAAATCTCCAGAACTAACTTAAATAGAGATCTTTACATTATTAGATCCATAACGCAACACTTATTTGTTAAATCTTTTATTTAATTTATTTAGATATCAGAAATAAACTGATTTAAACTATAGGAGCTTGTCGCTTTGCAATTTTTTTTTGCCTTTATTTTTCTATGCCTTACAAGGGCTTGCTAGAAAATTATGCTAAGGAACTAAAAAGACATTAAATACTTGTATCTAAGGAGAATGACTTTGAACTCTCATGGGTACTACCCCAGGTTGGCTTAAGACAACCCTCTGTTCTACATTTCAGCACATTAGACTTAAACTTATTAGTACAAATTCAAATCACATGCATACAGGGTAGGGGCTAAGTGCAATCGGGACACGTTATTTTTTACTGCGTGTATGAAGAGTATGCTTTACCAATTAGCTGTAAGCGTCTCGTTTTGCTTTATTTAAGAGGTGCTTAGCGATTCTTTCCTTGGCAACTAGCTAAGCTAGTAGGCACAAAAATACAAATAACTATTTTTATCATTATTCATATTTATTTCTAAAGTTATCAATTCTTGAATGCGCTAGTTTGCCAAGTTTAAAAATTATGTTATTATAAAGCTCAATTGAACACTTTTTTATAGGGCCGGTAGAAACATACATACTTCTTAATTTTTCTTGAGCTGTTGACGAGAAGTTGCCCCGCACAAAAAAAATAGTCTAAAAATTAAATGTTTGTCAATAAAGGGATAATTTTTCTCGCGATTTCTAGCTAAGCCTCTCAGGCATAGAAAAAGAAAATGCTGCACAAAAATTGGTAAATAATAAATAATTTTTCAGTCCTTTTGAGTGTTTTCTTACGAACTCCCTGCGTTGCATACAGGGAGGTCTTTGTGAAGGGGGTGCGTAACGGGAATCAAGTAAAATCGCGCAGACCTCAAGCCCTGCGAAGGCGCAAGCACGGCCTATTTTTAATATATTAGAGACAAATTTTACAGGATGACAATTATACAATAATTACTTGCCTTTATATAGGTTCATGCTTGCGCATAAATAAATTCTATAAATATATCCTCTATGTGTGCTGTATGGTATGCTTTAACCAACCACAGGCTTAATTTGAAACATATAAAAGGCAAACAATTACTCCTTTTGTTTCTCAACTATCAAAAAACTAATTTTGGCATCGGCAGTAAAAGTCTAAATCACTTCGAGAAATCCAGAGTTAGAGTTAAATTCCTACATTATTTAAAGTTTGGGCCACGGGCGTCAAATTTGTTTACATATTAAGGGCCTCAGAAGTAGAGCTCTAATAATCATGACTATGGTTCACTTTATCTATCTTATTTATGAATTAAGAACTCATCGTACCTAAAAGACCTGCGATAAAGAGTCTTAATTATAGTTACGAGCAGTAATAGCTTTTACCGATTTAAATATACGCTATTCCAGCGGCTATAGTCTGCACCTTATCCCCGGACATGAGCCGGGGTTATGGACTTGTACATCTAAACCACATATAGATAGACAGGATTCGAACCCAGTCGGGTGGTAGCATTTTGATCAGGAGCTATGTCGAACCGCTTGATACTAAATCTGTTTTATATTTTAATGAGGCTGACAAAAAGCGGCTCAGAATTTGGCTCCTACCTTTCTTGGCTAGGTCTTACCTACTATTACCTTTATGTTATAGTTTGTTTTGTGTATACTGATTTATATTAGAACAAAGGCTCCACTAGGTGTTGGTTTTGTACTTTAATTTTTGGTATTGCTAGTTTCGTAGTTTAATTTTGTGTAACTTCTATGTTATTTTGTACTTTATCTCGAAAGAACAGGGGACTAAAGCGAAAGCTACCGCCTTCTAAGAAGCGAAGAACAACATGTCAAACCATAACCAGTTATATCTTGGGATCAGAACAAAAAAATTTCGCGGAGCCTTAACGGCCTGTACAAAGCAAAATAGGGTAGGCATTATTTTCTTAAAGTGAAAACCAATGCATAATTGACCTGCACCCTACTCTTCGAGATAGTCATGTTTGCGCGTAAGGGTTAAGCCAGGTACAAGAAGCATGACATGGTATACCTTGCCAAAAAACAAATACAAGTGGAGCTTGCCGTGATTATTTCAAGAAAAACTAGCAAAAAGTAAAGGCGAGCTTTTTGCAAATACGAAATGATTAAAGATTGCTATATATTAAACTATATGTTAGCCCGGTGCAGTTATGCCACTTGCTTCCATTGATTCCATAAACACATTACATTTACCTTTGATGCTAAAGTCAGGCAATAGATATTATTATAAAATAAGTGACATTAATTTAAAATTAGGTACCTTTTCATCTTTAAAATTGCAAAGGATATGCGTACGGATAAAGCTTTAAAATTTGTAATGTTTATTCGTAATTTATAAGAAATTATCTTAAGATAAGTTCCCCGTGCACTATATCTTTCAAGACCTTTCTTTAACAACTTAGGCGATTCCTGCCGCGTGCTTATGCTATAATTTGTCTTAGAAAACGAACAGCTTAGTATAAACTTCTATACAGAAGATATATATATACAAAAGCATATATAATATTACTTATTTAGGGCACATAAACAACCAGGTAAGCCAATTACGGGTTCGTAACCCATATTTAACCTTAAGAAGGTTAACTCTTCTATGTTCCTTGTGTACAAAAAGTTTTGTTCTTTTTTTATTCTAATTTCCCTTGGAAGATAGAGAACCATACGTACTCTCACGACGTATTAACCAGCTCCATGTAACTTTTTAATCGACGGAACAGTCGCACACTACATAGTCCCTCGTCCAATAAGGAAAATAGAAGGCCACATCCAGGTGGCAACCCGCGCACGTCATTTTTAGTACAGCTCTTGCGCAAATTAGCCTGTTCCTATATGTTAGCATATATCTATTTCCATTTCTTTCAAATGGTCTCGGACCTCATGTTTCATTTTTATTCTATCTATTTAGCGTTCTCCTTTTATTTCATTACTATTAAGCACCACTATCTAAATTCGGTATACTTATTTATTGATAAATATAAATTCAGGTAAAAATTCTCCTCTTTAATTTTATTGGGGTCAACCTTTCTAACGATAGTATGCGCCCTCTAATTTTATTTAATAGCGGAGGCTCCATCTTATATATCCTTGATTCCAGTTAAATGCTTTCCATCGTCTAATTGAATCCAGCAACTTTACATCAATCTTTCAAAACCTGTGTTTTATACATAAGTTTATTTTTATTGGGGTGAAATAACGAAAACCTTTCTTATTAATTTCCGAAAAAATTTGTAACAACAATAGCTACCATGAAAATTCGGACTTTTTTTTTTCCCTTAAAGATAGTCCACAAATTATAGTAAAGATAATAAACTATCCATTTAGAGCCCGTTATCTCGCCTTGGTTGAGGTAATCGAAAAAGACTTAATGCCACTTTGTATAACTATTTAGATTTCGATTTTAATACTGTCATATTTTCTAGCCAAGCCTTCAAGGCATAGAAAAATTAAGACATAAAAACACTAGAAAGAAGTAAAACCAGCTAACACCTGTTCTGGTAGTTTTTTATTATTTTTAGCGGCACCTCAGAAGGTTTATCAGGAAGCCTCCTTTAGTCTTAGTTAGGCCTCAATTTAATTGGCCTTATACTTAACTATTGTTCTATCCTTAACATTAAATTTCTTTATTTTTTCAAATTATATGATAGCTTTAGCTATGCCGTAAAAAAGTTTATAGTCCCTAATTTTGGTGGCGTGCCTCAGTAATAGGGTATTTATCGAATGATATATTACTACACCATAGATGCTTAAAAACGGTGTTGTTGTTAAAACTTGCAGGCAATATCATAATCATTACCTAAACTCCTACTTTTCATGTTTATTTTATTTTTTTTCTAGTGTAACCATTTATCTTTTTTTATGTGGACATGACGAGCAGCGGGCAAGCTAGTGATTCTTTTGAAAGATGAATTCCATGCTAAAACTTTTATTTTTTACTTCTATGACAAACCATCCAAACGCATCACTTAAACCAGAATAGGTGTTCTAAATGACAAGTGTGGAACTGTAGATATTTGGGAAGAAGCCATTCGTACTATAGATTACCCAACCTTAAATCGAACCTTTACAGCAAAAGCCTCCCAATAACGTCTTTTGGTTTAGTAATACTGAATAGGATTACTTTTGAATTAGAAATTTCCTCTAAATAAAAATCGAAACTTAAAATCCTTTGAAATGATGAATCTACTATTTTCTAATCCTCTCTTTTCATTTTAAATAATATAAATGATAGCGATCGTGCTGTATAAACGTTAGTTAACACCATACCTTTTAATTTCTAATTTTTATACCTCTCTCATGAATTCTCGTTATAACCATAGAATATATATAGAATTTAATAACTGCGTTAGTATTACGAAAACCCACCTATAATTGTGCTGGTAGTATGATTGTTGAACCTTTGGTCAGGGTACAGCAGGCCCAGAAAAAACATTATCTGGGAGAGCCACGTCCACGAAATCTATATCTTACCGTAGGATAAGGTATTATACACAAGGGAGCTATAAGTATTATATAAAATAGAAATTAATTATAAAATTTTACTTCTGTTGCAGGGCACTTAAAAATAAAATAAAATATTTTGAGTTTGTGGTGTAGACTTTCTATTCTGCTGCTTGCTGTACCCCCTTAATTGGCTAGAAGCTAAGTTTTTTATAGTATTAACCAGGTAGAATTAAGTTCTATTTTAATAATACTAAACATAACTTCTCACAATAGAAAGTTTTTTTTTTCTTTTTTAATTTTAAAGCTAAAGTATAGAAAAAGATCTTAATTATCATGGCAATAGATTTCAAATTTTATTATAATTATACTTCTATTTTTTTTCTTTATTTTTTATTTAATTTATCTTCTACTTAAAATAGGGTAAAAATATTTTGTTTATTAAAGTTTATACTTATTAAGAGAAATACTTTAAGTCCATATTTGTCTTAATCATTTAAATATGATTTCAGTTTTACTAATAAAAATACTTCATATTTTTTTTCAAAAAAATATTATGGAATTTACTAATTGATTAAATATGTAATTATGAATTTAGGGAAATATTTTCTTAGGATTGGAAGATGAGTATGAAAAAAAGTAATTCAATATAGATATTTCTTAGTTTTTTAGACTCAAATTATGGAAATAATTTTGTATTAATTCTAACTGTGCTCGCAGGGCTGAGGCTTATTATTATGCTTAAGCAACATTTTCTTTAATATAAAAATAAAAAAGTTTTTAGTAAATATTTTATTAACCTTTTATTTTATTTTTAACATATTTTTTTTTCTAACTATTACAGCTTGCTCTAATTTACAAAGTATATATACAAAGCACACTTATTGCTTTATTGGTTTTATGTTTTATATTTCCGCGTTTAGTCACCCCAATATATCTGTCTTTAAAAATTTTCGTTTTCTTTATAAATTAGTGAAAATTGTTTTAGAGCCTTTAGAATTTATTGAATTTCTGTGAAATATAAAATTAAAATAATTTTTTTCACTTATTTTAATTAATTATTTTATTATTAATTAACAAGCATATTTTTTAAATTATATTTTATTTATCAACATAAAATATGTTTTTTCCATTCTTAAGAAAATAAGAAGGTATAATTTTTATTTTTCCAATATCTCCCTTGTTTTCTCTAAAAGCAATGTCCTCTAAGAATTACCTATTTTCAAGTAACGTTAAATATTTTCATGATTGTTTATGGGTTGGCAGCTCTCTTTATTATACAGCATTATCCCCTTATAAGGATAGCCTTTTTAGCTAGCTTGATTTGAACCATGATCCTGTGTTATGGGATTATGCATAAGACCCAAGCAACCAGAAAGCATAAATGTTCTTTTAACGTTTCTTCGTTAAATAATTATAATTAAAACTGTTGGGTAGTATTAAAAGGATTTAATGTTTATTACATAATACCTCACCTTATAGTCGTTGACGGTTTATTTTAACTACTTTTATTAAAAATAACTTCGCTTCAAGCTTCTATTTTTAGTAATTCTGGAATTTACCCCCATTATGTATATAATTTTCATTCTCCTTATAAGGCGTAGCTTCGCTTGAAACACTAAGAACGACAGATTATAAGACAAGTGAAGAGGTTTTTAGCATATTTTCTGTCTGCATACTTCTAATTTTGCGTGCGAAGCACGCTGCGGATGTAAAACATGGGTAACCATATCCCTTACACCCATAGCTTACGTAGCAATAGGGGATCAAAAAAGGTTTAAGCAAAGGAAAAAGTTTAGCGTGGTTTTGTAGGCTAAGGGCGTGATTTATATAAAAATACAGAAAAGCTAACCGAACCTAAAGAGCGCAAGACAAAAAAATACATAAAAATAAAATACTAAAAGGAAACAAACATCCTAGCGTAGCTTCCAAATCCAAGATCCTATCCTTATGCATCTATGGTGATTCCTATGCCCTGCTTACGCACCTAAAGATTTGTAGATAAGATCAAACAGTAAGGAAGATTAGCGGTTGAATTTTTAGATTTAAAAAACATAACATTTCTTTTTTCACACGATACTTGGGCTAGGGGGGTGAACAAGTCAAAGACCCAAAAAAATAAATTGGCCTAAAACATTAGATAAAATTTATAAGCTTCTAGCATAAGAGCGCAGCCGTGAAAATTTACATAATTATTCTAAACATCTCAATTTACTACATCAGTTAAAATTCTACCTAAATTAATACTTAAAGTATATTTACGAGTAATAATGGGCTAGATAATAATTCTTCCCTAGGGAAAAAAGCTTGCCAATGCCCCCAGGCAAATTATTAAATAATTATATATGATTAAAAATATTAGACTACCAAAAATAGCAAACAAAATAATTATAAATTTTAGACACACTGTTTACTCTTTACAGGGTCTTGTGCCCACATAAACTGTCTCCTAGCGATAGTTCCTTACCAACGGCCACTTACTATTAAATACTAGAAAAGCTGAAATAGTGTGGGTTTGTTCTCTCATTATAGAAATTATGTTGTTTCTATAATTAATCTTTTTTTTTTTTTCTTCATGCAGTAGCTTGGGGCTAAACGCACAACAAAAAAGGAACTCAGGTAAAATAGATTATCATAAAATTCTCATATAATCCTAAAACCTAATTACATTCTAGAAGAATAAAAAAGGATTTTCATAGTCCACATTGTTACAATTACCTTATAACCTTAAAAATTCTCTAACCATACTCTTATTTAGGTTACATAAAAGCTGCCTAGGGGTCTTTCCGTCTCAGAACTAGAGGGTAAGCTGTATCTGCACAGCTAATTCCAATATTACATGAGTCAACATAGAGACACTGGTTGTTATCTTACACACCATTTCATGCAAGACCCCGCCATTTACGGCCACAGAGGTCATTTTCGCTTACCCATTGGACGCCTCACGTGTAAGGCCCTTTAACCGGGGTTCTCCGTCGACCTTCAATAATATATATTTAATTTATCTCTGTTAACCAAATAGGCCGGCACCGCGGCCAGATTTTCACAACTTAATACTTAGATTTTTTATCGTATCAGAAAAGTGCTGTGTTTTAAACTTAAACGAGTCGTACACAACATCAATTTTATGCTTCTTCCTTTTATTTATTGAATAAAAAAGAAATCTGAGCCCTCCTTATTCCGAGATTACGGTAGTCCAATTTCCGGGTTCTTCGCGCCACAAACTTTTATCCCTTGGCAACGATTAGCGAATTGTGGTTAAACCTAAATTGTTATTAAAAAGATAACGGGTTAAATCATTCCGGATTTATAGAACGAAATTGCTTAACCATCCTTTATTATGATTGAACTTTTAGGAATTCTGAATTCGCTATCTTTTACGTGCGGGAAGCCTTCATTAAAGGATCCATTCTTTTCTTTGGGTCCCTGTAAAGCGATAAGGTATCAAAAAGGGCATAACCAGTTATTTTTGTTATGTATCGCAAGACTTTTGTAATCATAAAAATCTAGAACTTTAACTGTTTGTAGCTTGTTTATTAAAACTTTACCTGCTTGAAAATACATTTGTTAAGCTTTGTAATAAGAGCAATATTTCTTTTTTACCCGGTGTGATTTAAACCACTAAGTTTACAATCTCTTACCCTAATATTGTATCTTTTTTTTATTTATATTACAAAAACATTCCCTTCGCTCTTCTACATAGACCTACCCTACACAGTAAGCATCGTATATAGCAAAATCTTCTTTTTACAGGGTTCTATTCAACCGGTTCTATTTTTAGGAAATCAAGACGGAAAATTTGCTTAGGGGGAATTTACCCGAATTTGCATATGAAAGTTTAATGTTGAAATTTTACGCTAATGCCTTCTTAGTAAGTAGCCTTGTTAATTAATCATTAAACTTTACAGCTTGTTAAACAATCTGACAAATTACCAACTTCTCTGTTAATTAAAGATAATCTTCTATATGTCTTAAACCTAATTCTCTAAGGTCTTTTAATATAAGAACATTTTACTAAACTACTAGCAGGCCATTCACTAGCATATAGCTACTCTGCCTACATCTAATATTCGCTTATTCTGTCTAAACAGAATTTTCCTTTTTTTATGTTAGAGAAATTTTTTGGAAACAAACAGCTTCTTACGTTTACCTAATTTAAAGTTTTGAATCTTTTTTAATGATAGATATTGGAAGCATCCTTCTCCTGTTTTTTTTTAAAACACAAAAGATAAATCCCGATATACAATTAGGATCAAGATTGTTATTATGTAAGTTCTGTTATCATTAATTAAAAACTAAGTGATAAACCCCAAGACTTGGGACAATATTTTTCTATTGGCTAAAGTAATAATTTCCAAGTTTTTCGTAATTAGCAATATTCAAATTCCCAAGTTCCCTGGGCAGATACCTTACAATATTAGTGAATATTGAATTGAACCAATCTTACTCGTTTGCTCTTTACTATCAGTTATTATTATTCCACGTACTACTGATTTAGATCCCCGATGACCCCATTCTATTACTAGAAATCTCCCTAACTTGTTACTTATACATTCAATTGATTGAGCTGAATTCCAGTAAGGAACTTCTCAGAAAGTTGGTTTTAGGAGCTTTAGGGGGTCGGTCCGGAAGTTTGTGATTCTCAATCACAATCTCCGGGGGCACTAAATCCAATTCATGATTTGCTTAGCTTCCATTTACGCCTTCGTATTCTTCTACTAGCTTATTTTTTTAGTTTCCTAGGAACGGTTTTGTTCATTTGCTCTCTTAGTAACACAAGAATTTTGTTATTAGGATAGTCAATAATATCTACTATTTGTTCCTAGCCACATTTATACTAAATGTGTCCCTGTAAAAAAGATTTTCTCATCGTTTAAATCTTTAGATAAATATAAAACTAGAGGCCGTTACCTATTATATCCAAGCTTAACGCGGAAAAATTTTCTTTAGTTACTCATGTTCACCATTCTTACTTGAGTTTTTAAATTTATTGTAATTCTATTTAAAAAAGTAAAATCCATTATTTACTCAACTTTTCTGCTACCCCAAACCGCACTATCTACTAACATTTAGACTACATTCAAATAGCTATTTGACCTAGCTATTGTATGGTAAATACAATTTAACGAATTTTTAAACTGGCTACTTAAACTACATTTTTTATGCGCTGAGAGGCTACACAAGCAGCAAGTCGTACTTAAAATTTGTTAATAGAAACCGAAAAATTCTATTAAATATTAATATAGAAGTGTTGAGCATCAATACTAATTTATTAAACTGTTTGAGGTATTTAATACTATTAAAAGAACAAATTATTAATATAAATTAATACTAATAAGTGTTTAGCACAAACTATATAACTGTTAGTTATTAAATACTATAACTGTTTAGCATTAATACTTAGTTATAAACGTTTAAATAGAACTTTTTTCAATTAAGTGGGATTTTAAATAGGAAACTAATTACGCAAAATCTTTATTACGACCTTATGACAGTGAGTACATTACCGCTTCAACACATTCCGGCCCTCTGTTGTAAGAAATTTGTCTTATGGTAACACAATTCTCTTAATTGAAACGTTCATTACAAAAGGATTGTCGGTATATTGTTTTTAGATCCCGTTAAATTTCGATGCGTCTATAGCTCTAACAGAGCGCTGTGTATACGGGTCATAAAATTATAGCTTGCTTCTAAGCCTATATTACCTTGTCGACTTCATAACAAACTTCTAATTTCACTTAACTAATAATTAGGAACCTTAACTCTTGTTCTTGGCTGTTTCCCCTTTGAGCATACACGGAAATCTGCTTATAAACCAAGATTTTATCCCTAAAAATAAGGTTCATATAATATTTGTGGAACTCATCCAGATTTAGACGACACGGGGTCATGTAGGCTAATTCGCAAGCCCGAATTCTTATAAAATCAAAAATTAATTGAAAATTTAAATAATTATAATAGTTAACCTAACGCTTGAAATAACGAATAGAAGTTTCTTAAAAACTTCCTCTATTTACTTCAGCTTGGCTTTAATACCTAAATAATTCACCCAGTTTGTTTAACAGTTAGAAAAATTTATGTTTCGTTTAGTTCCAAATAATTATAAAGGCTAACATGATTTCCTTACGCTTGGACGTTTTAGCTGTAATTATTGTGCCTACAAGCCTCTTGCGGCATAAAGGATTGTTTTTCTTATAGTTTAGCTGTAGCTAAAGATAACTTTATCTTTACTTCAGAACTAAGTCTTTTTTTACCTAAACGTACTGATATCTAAATATTCTTTTTATGTCTTCGGCAATATAGATTTTAATTTAGACTTAACTATGTTTTCAATCAGACTATGTTTAGAGGCGCGAGCCCTCCCTAATAAGCGATAAAGCGGTTTTGTTACAATATGAATATTCAAGTTGTAGACCTAATATCCCATAATGCTGTTTCTCTGTTTAAATAATTCTTCGGGCTTTACACATTACTCTACTATTTGTAAAGTAAATAGTATGGCATGTTTTATTAAAGCCACGCATGAATAGGTTCCAAGATTTTCTTTTAGAGCGAAGACCCCCACTTTCCTTTTATCGATACCAACCCTCCTCTTTTTCCTAAATTAAACCACTAACTACATAAACAGTATTACCATTGGACTTAATCAATCATTTTATAGGATAACCCTGATTTTCATTTTTGTTATCTAAATAAATATTGAATTTTTCTTGCTGGCCTGGCTTCGCAGCTGCACAAAATGCAGTTACTATTTAACTTTTCTAGGTATTATCTACAAGTAG